>ML339224.1:0-29772 GCA_005239505.1 Nicotiana paniculata | reverse complement strand
CTGGGGTATTATGCCCAGAGTCGATCCCACAGGGAATTGACGTATCAAGAAAACTGTTAAAATTCTACTCAGTTGTCACCTGATGTTATTTAAATTACTAATACTAAATATTAAAAGTAAATATTACTATGTTAATGTATAAACAATTGTAATAAAAATCTAAGGTTATGGTTTCCCCCGCTGGTGAACTTACTTCTGGATACTTCGTATAGTTTAATTAGTTATCTCTATCAATCATGAACACTCTATCTACCNCTAGCTAGATCGCAATACAATTTCACTTAGATTGCACCCGAAGTATCGTTATCTCTAATCTAACCTCTAAACCCTCGGTTATGACCTTCGTCTATACTCCGGGAGTGGTGTTGTTCAAACAATTACCTAAATATGCACTCTCTCTCAAGTAGATACATAATAAATAGGCACAGCTAATTGAGGGCCCTTCAATCAACTACAACAAGAACGTAGTTGAACAAATAGAGTTTAATCAACCAATCAAAGCTATATTAATATCACAATAAGTTTANAACTTGCATAATTAAACTACAAAGTAAAGAAGAAAATATGTACAAGTTGATGTTTTGCCTTGGATCCACTCTAATCTCGAATCTCTGTTGAATCCGTGAATCCCCCCCTTGTATTTGTGTTTTAGGAGTCTATTTATAGGTTTAGGGTGAACCCTAACCGTTTAGGAGACTTCTATTTCAATTAGAAAACACTTAAACCCGTCAAAACTCGATTTCTGGCCGACTGGGGGACCCTGGCGTTTGGACCAAAACGCATGGCTAACGCCAGGCTAGGGTTGGCATTTCAGCCCAAACGCCTGGCTAACGCCAGGGTGGGGCTGGCGTTTCAGCCCAAACGCCTGGCTAATGCCAGGTAGGGTCAGTGTGTTTGGCTCTATCGCCCGGGTGTCTCCTTTCGCGTATTTTTCGACGTATTTGCATCCTTTTAGCTCCATTTCCATCTCCACTTCACCTACACATGAAATAAAATCCATTAAGCACATAACAAGTGTAATTTTATCATTAATGCGCATGAAATGTAAGGTATATCACATGTTAAACTATGCATTTTAGTCTCGCATCATCCCCGAAGATAGACTAGGTCTTTTTCCTTCTTTTCTTGATTAAAGTGCTCCTTGTGGGGGTGTTTGTAAATAATGTAACATTGTATAAAAAAACCCTTTGGTTTTATCCATGTATAAATTTCCAACTTGTTCGTGTCTTTGCTTTGTCTTGAATTTTGACGCTTGTTGAAAAATAGTCCGGTATATTGAACTTAAAATAAAAACCCTTAGGTTTTTTTTCTTGAAGAACAATTGTTAATAGATGATAGTCAACCGTTTAGGGCTAGGTCTTCCAATCATGTTTTGACTCGGGCTTATCGAACCTTAGGTTTCTAACACATTGGCCCTTAGGCTCTTTAGGCTGGCCCTTAGGCTCTTAAGCATCGGCCCTTAGGCTCTTTAGGATGACCCTTAGGCTCTTACGCATTGGCCTTTAATCTCTTTTTAGATTGGGTCGATTCAACCACCAATATGGCTATAGTTTCCCTCATTCTAGCTTAGAACTTTTGAAGTTTTGATTATGCTTTCATATGTTTTGTTCGTCCGAATCTTCGACTGCTCAAGCAAGAACCTCGATTATGAATTGATGTGTGATGATACTGGAGTACGTCGTGGGGTTTTCTCGAAGGATGATGTTTCGAAGCCTTTTCATTGAAGGTTGATTGTTTCGAAGCCTTTTAATTGTTCGGAGGTGATATTATCGAAGCTCATTTGCTTATGCCGAGGGTAGCCTGATTAACCGGTTCTTTTAGAAGTATTTTCAAAGTATTTGAAGGCCTTTAATTTTTTGGCGGCAGTCGGACATCTCCGAGCCGCGTTAATTTTGCCGTAGCCTTTTAATATGACCGTAGTCTTTATGTTTGGCCATAGCCTTTAGTCACCGGGTGAGATAACCTCGGCATCTATATCGAGGGTATGCCTTCTTAAGGGTCTTACAAGTTTGAATATATAGCCTTGGACTTAATATTGAGGTTATGCCTTTTTAAGGTCTTATAAATTTGGACATACCTCGTTGAGGTCTTACAGGTTCGATGTTGACTCATTGAGGGCTTACGAGCTTGAAGTTGCTTGATTGAGGTCTTACGAATTCAAGTTTTTGATGGCTCGATGATTTGACTATTGATGACATTCCCCGAGTGTTCGAGAGTTTTTCGCCCCTGAACCGCTTTATGTGAGAGTAGAAAACAGCTTTGAGGCACAAAATGTTCTGATAACCAAAGAGGCTTCTTTGATATGTGTACATGTTTTTGCCCTCGGAGGCTTGATGATTTATATATGGACACGGTGTGATGACCCAAAAGGTCATCCCGTGTATTTTTAGTAATTCTGTATTTCGAGGTCGTGAAAACCTCCTTCTATCTCACCTCGATTTGTGTGCACAACCCGGGCGTGTAGCCAGGAAGCCGTTATGTGAAAAACTGATAAAAATGACAATTTTGTATTTGAAATTTGAATAAAGTTGACTTTGGTCAACATGTTTCGTAAACGGACCCGGACTCATGATTTGACGGTCCCGAAGGGTCCGTAGGAAAATATGGGACTTGGAGGTATGCCCGGAATCGAATTCCAAGGTCCCAAGTCCGAGAAATGAATTTTTAAAGAAATTGTTTTCTAGAAAATATAAAGATTTTTGAAAGTGAAATGTTATGTGAAAGTCTGTGGTATCGGGCCCGTATTATGATTCCGGAGCCCGATACAGGTTCAATATGATTTATATGTGATGTCTGTAAAGTTTGGTAAGAAACGGAATCCATTTGACGTGATTCGGACCTAAAATGCAAAATTTGATGTTTAAAGAAGTTTTGAGAAATTTCATTGATTTTGAGGTTTAATTCGATGTTTATGATGTTATTTTAGTGATTTGATTACACGAATAAGTCTGTATAATGTTTTTGAAGTTGTGTGCATATTTGGTTTTGAGCCCCGAGGGCTCGGGTGAGTTTCGGGTAGGTGTCGGGGTGTGAAAACTAGGAAAGATCTGGTGTTTTAGCCTTTTGCTGGTGTATGGTGTCGAGTACTATGAGATCGCATAGGGCTCTTCGCAATCGCATAGTATAGGGTTGGGGGGAGAGGATTCTGTAACACTATGCGATCGCATAGCATGTTCCGCGATCGCATAGAGTAGTAGGCAGGCAGGGGGCTGGGGTAGGTAGTCTTATGCGATCGCATTGTTCACTTCGCGATCGCATACCCTTCCTCGTGATCGTGTAGCTTAGAAGCCAGTCCACTATGCGATCGCATTACTTACTTCGCGTCGCATAGACCAAAAATTCACCCAGTTACTTTAAGTTGAAAAACAGAATACTCACACGGGAATTTCACCATTTTTCATAAACTCCTTTTTCTCCACACCTCTTGGGCGATTTTTGAAGTACTTCTTCACCATAATCTCTTAGGTAAGTAATCTTTGACTTGTTTTCTTCCATTTTTATCAACACCCATTATATTTTAAGCCTAAAAACATGGGATTATAGGAAAGAAAATTAGGGATTTGGGTACAATTAGGGATTTTTGATTATTTGGGAATTTGACCTCGTTTTGGGGTCGGATTTCAAAAAAATTATATATTCGGGCTCGTGGATGGGTGATCGGGTTTTGGTCTGAACCTCGTGTTTGGACTAAACCGGCCCGGGGTTGATTTTTGGATTTTTGGGAAGAATGTTGAGAAATCTATAATTAAGCATTGGAATTGAATTGTTTAGCATTTATTGATGTTATCGAGTCGATTATGTCTAGATACGATTGATTTGGAGTCGAGTTCGAAAGGAAAAGCGGTGGTTAAGGCTTGATTTTGATATTTGGAGTCGATGTAAGTGTTTGGCCTAACTTAGTTTGAGGGGATAGGTATTGAGTCCTAATTTCTATGTAATTATTCCATGTTCAATGTATAGGTTAGGTGAGGAGTACCTATATGTTGTTGTCAAGCATGGCCATGAGTCGGATATTTGCAATTATATGATATTTATTGGATTTAGCTGTGTTTATGGGATTAATATCAATATGATAGCTATTCATTTGATGGAAATTCTTAGTTATGAGTATTGTTGAGTAGTTTATCGGTTGAGGAACTTTATGTTGGATTATACACTTTCGTAGGATTGGTTATAGTTGCGTCCCTTGCCGGGACGGTATTATTCTTGTTGATTATTCCGCACATTTAAGGTTTCTTATTGTTGATTTTCATGCCAACTGTTGTTTTTATGTTGTTTATGCACGAGGGGACATTCCGTGCCATGTTTATGTTGTTTATGCACGAGGGGACATTCTGTGCCATGTTTATGTTGTTTATGCACGAGGGGACATTCCGTGCCATGTTTATGTTGTTTATGCACGAGGGGACATTCCGTGCCGTGTTTATGTTGTTTATGCATGAGGGGACATTTCGTGCCATGTCTATGTTGTTTATGCACGAGGGGACATTCCGTGCCGTGATTGTGATATTTATGCATGAGGGAACATTCTGTGTCGTGATTGTGATGTCTAATGCACGAGGGGACATTCTGTGTCATGTTATGATATATTATGCACGAGGGGACATGCCGTGCCGTTTCTTTTCACTGGTATATTCCGTGTTGTTAATTATCGTTACTTTTTTTTTGGATATTTAGACTATTTCATCGGTCCATCATATCAGTAATTGCTACCCCTTTTCCCTCAGCATGTTTTCCCCGTTATTGTACTTGACTGTTTATTTCTTGTTGTTATTTCCTGTTATATTTATTTAAATTGAACATGTGATATTGTTTGTCGTGTCCTAGCCTCGTCACTACTTCGCCGAGGTTAGGCTCGTCACTTACTCAGTACATGGGATCGGTTGTACTGATGCTACACCTGCACTTCTTTATGTCGTGCAGATCCAGGTACCGGACCCAGTGGACACTGATCGAGGAGGCTTCCTTCAGTCCACCAGGCGACACTGAGGTAGTCCTGCAGGCATCCACAAGCCTTGGAATCACCTTCTATCTCACTTCTTTTCTGTCTTTATGTATTTCTGAGACAGTAGCACTTTGTTTATTCAGACCTTTATTTCTAGCAATCATAGACAGTTCGTGAAATTGTGACATTAGACTTTGGGAGTTGTTATTGAGGAATTTTGTAATACCATTTACTTAAGTTGTTAGATTTTATTTCTTCCGCACTTTGATTTCTAATTGTTCTTGTATATCACTGTTAAATGCTAAATTATAAAGGAACATGTTAGAATAATTGGTAACGTTGGCTTATCCAGCGGGTTCAATGTTAGACGTCATCACGATCCCGGCGGTGGAATTTCGGGTCGTGACAAGTTGGTATCAGAGCACTAGGTTGTCTAGGTCTCACAATTTATGGACAAACTTGGTAGAGTCTGAGGGATCGGTAAGGAGACGTCTGTACTTATCCCCTAGAGGCTGCAAAGTTAGGAATAACTTCACAGCTTTTCTTCTCTGTCGTGCCATTTGAATTCTAAATGCTAACTGAGTTTCCATTCTATTATCTCACAGATGGAGAGAACACGTGCTTCCTCATCTACCGATCAGCAGCCCGATCCTCCCGTTGCAGCTCCTACTAGAGGCCTAGGCTGTGCTAGAGGACGAGGCAGGGCCAGGGCTCAGCCCAGAGCAGCAGTCGCAGTAGAGGATCCCTAGGTAGAGGTTGCTGAGCAGATTCCTATTCGGACATTTCTAGTTGGACCGGCTCAGGTCCCAGAGGGGTTCATTGCCACCCCGGTACTTTAGGACGCTCTGGTCCGGTTAGTGGGCCTTATGGAGAGCGTGGCTCAGGCCGGTCTACTTCCTACAGCACCAGCCGTCTCTCAGGCTGGGGGAGGGGCCCAGACTCCTGTTACCCGCACACCAGAGCAGTTAGCTTCTCAGCTCCAAACTCCAGCACCTCAAATAGTTGGAGTAGCTAAGCCGGGTATTGTGGCACAGGCAGTTGAGGGAGCATCTATGTCATGCTTTATGGAGATTGGATCGGTTCACCAAGTTGTTTCCTACTACTTTCACTGGCGTACCGTCATAGGACCCCCAGGATTACCTAGACAGTTGTTATGAGGTTCTTTGAAACATAAGGATCGTGGAGACCAATGGGATCGATTTTGCTACATTCCGTCTTTCTGGTTCCGCCAAGACTTGGTGGAGGGATTATTGCTTGACCAGGCCAGTTGGATCTTCGCCTTTGTCTTGGTATCAGCTCTCCGAGTTGTTCTTGGAGAAATTTCTACCAGTTACCTAGAGAGAGGATCTTCGGAGGCAGTTTGAGCGTCTCCAGCAGGGCTCTATGACAGTCACCCAGTATGAGACTCGGTTTATCACTTTGTCCTGACATGCTATCATGATACTCCCCACATATTGAGAGAGGGTGAGGAGGTTTATTGAGGGGCTAGTTCAGCCTATTAGACTTCAGATGGCCAGAGAGACAGGTACTGATATTTTATTTAAGGAGGCGGCCAATGTGGCTAGGCGGATTGAGATGGTCTTATCACAGGGCAGTGGTCAGGGGTCTTACAAGAGGCCTTGTCATTTTGGTCGATTTAGTGGTGCCTCATCTGGAGGAAGAGATTTTTTGACAGAGGTCATCCTCCTAGATCATTCCAGTCAGCACTCCAGGTATCCTGTAGTGCACCACCAGCTCCTATCAGTGCATCGTCGCTTCAGAGCTTTCAGAGTGGGTATTCTGGTCGACAGGGACAGTTTAAGGGTCAACAGTCTCAGCAGTAGAGATGTTGTTACACTTGTGGTGTTCCAAGGCACATTTCCAAGTTTTGTCCCTGAGCTTCTAGTGGTTCTCAGTATCAGGGTTCCCGTGATATGATTCCCGCACCAGGTGAACCCCCACCCCCTCAGCCAGCTAGGGGTGGAGGTCGAGGTGCCAGAAGTGGAGGCCATAAAGTTAGAGGTGGAAGGTAGGCTATGAGAAGTAGAGGTCAGCCCGCAGTAGGTCGACCCAGGGATGTTCAGATTGGTGGGACTCAGCCCCGATGCTATGCTATTCCCGCCAGACCTGAGGTTGAGGCCTCCGATGCAGTCATTACAGGTACGATTTCAGTTTGCAGCAGAGATGCTTCAGTTTTGTTTGATCCGGGGTCTACATTTTCCTACGTGTCCTCATATTTTTCTCCTTATCTGACTATGCGTCATGATTCCCTAAGTACTCATGTATATGTGTCTACATCGGTGGGTGATTCTATTGTGGTAGATCGAGTCTACCGTTAATGCATAGTGGTTATTGGTGGTCTTGAGACCCGTGTAGATCTTTTACTTCTTTATATGGTTGATTCGATGTCATTTTGGGGATGGATTGTTTATCTCCCTATCATGTTATCTTGGACTGTCACACCAAGACTGTGACCTTGGCCTTACCAGGAGTACCCCGTTTGGAGTGGAGGGGGACTCCTAGTCATTCCTCCGGCAGAGTTATCTCATATATGAAGGCTCGGCGGATGGTCGAGAAGGGTTATTTGGCCTATTTGTCTTATGTTCGTGATCCTAGTGCTGAGGTTCCTCCTATGGAGTCTGTACCCGTTGTTCGTGAGTTTTCAGAGATATTCCCTGCTGACCTGTCAGGTATGCCACCTGACAGGGATGTTGACTTTTACATTGATTTGGCTTCGGGCACTCAGCCCATATCTACCCCACCATATTGTATGGACCCACCAAAGTTAAAGGAGTTGAAGGATCGGTTACAGGATTTTCTAGCTAAAGGCTTTATCAGGCCTAGTGTTTCTCCTTGGGGTGCGCCAGTGTTGTTTGTTAAGAAGAAAGATGGTACAATGAGAATGTGTATTGACTACTAGCAATTGAATAAGGTTACTATCAAGAATAAGTATCACTTGCCGAGGATTGATGATTTATTCGACCAGCTTCAGGGTGCCACGGTGTTTTCCAAGAATGACTTGAGATCTGGCTACCATCAGTTGAGGATTAGGGCGTCTGATGTCCCTAAGATGACCTTTCGCACTCGGTGTGGGCGTTGATAAATGCCCCAGCTACTTTTATGGATAGATGAACCGAGTGTTCAGGCCCTATTTGGACTCGTTTGTTATTGTTTTCATTGATGATATATTGATATATTCCCGCAGCCAGGAGGAGCATAAGCAGCACCTTCGAGTCGTCCTCCAGACTTTGAAGGACAGTCAGTTGTATGCCAAAATTTTGAAGTGTGAGTTCTGGTTGAGTTCGGTTGCATTTCTGGGTCATGTGGTGTCTGCAGAGGGTATTCAGGTGGATCCCAAGAAGATTTCAGTAGTAAGAGATTGTCCTAGACCCACCTCAGCTACGGATATTCGGAGTTTCTTGGGCTTGGCAGGTTACTATCATCGATTTGTGGAGGGCTTTTCATCTGTTGCAGCCCCAATGACCAAATTGACTCATAAGGGTGCCCAGTTTAGGTGGTCTGATGAGTGTGAGGAGAGCTTTCAGAAGCTCAAGACAACTTTGACCACGGCACCGGTGTTAGTTTTTCCCACAGGTTCAGGGCCATATACCGTGTATTCTGATGCTTCACGGGTTGAACTTGGTGTAGTGTTGATGCAGGATGGCAAGGTTATAGCTTATGCTTCACGCCAGTTGAATATTCATGAGAAGAAATATCCAGTTCATGATTTAGAATTAGCATCCATTATTCATGCGCTGAAGATTTGGAGGCATTATCTGTATGGTGTGTCCGGTGAGATGTTCACAGATCATAAGAGTTTGCAGTATCTGTTCAAGCAGAAAGAGTTGAATATGAGGCAGAGAATATGGTTAGAGATGTTGAAATATTATGACATTACCATTCTATATCATCCGGGAAAGGCCAATGTGGCGGCCGATGCTTTGAGCCGGAAGTCAGCCAGCATGGGTAGTCTTGCTTATATACCGGTCGGGGAGCGACCGCTTGCTTTAGATGTTCAGACCTTGGCCGATCGATTCATGAGATTGGATGTTTCAGATACTGGCAGTGTTTTAGCTTATACCGTGGCCCGTTCTTCATTGTTTGATCGTAATCGGGACAAGCAATATGATGATCGTCATTTATGTGTTCTTAGAGATACGATCCGGCATGGAGGTGCCAAGCAGGATACAGTTGATGATGATGGATTCTCGAGGATGCAGGGCCATGTGTGTGTGCCTGATGTTGATGGTATTCGTGAGTTGATATTGCAGGAGGCCCATAGTTCCCGGTATTCCATTCATCCGAGCGCCGCAAATATGTACCAGAATTTGCGGTAGCATTATTGGTGGCGGCGGATGAAGAAAGACATTATGGCATATGTAGCTTGGTACTTGAACTATCAGCAGGTTAAGGACAAGCACCAGAGACCCGGTGGTTTGATGCAGCAGATTGAGCTTCCCGAGTGGAAGTGGGATCGTATTACCATGGATTTCGTAGTTGGTCTCCCACGTACTCAGAGGATGTTTGATGGTATGGTTCATTGTGGATAGGCTGACCTCAGCACACTTCATTTCGGTATCAGTTTAATACTCTTCGGAGAAGTTGGCAAAGATCTACATAAGGGAGATTGTTCACTTGCATGGTGTGCCCGTGTCCATTATTTCTAACCGAGGAACTCAGTTTACCTCCCATTTCTGGAGAGTATTTCAGCGTGAGTTGGGCATATTGTTGAGATGAGCACAACATTTCATCCTCAAAAGGACGGGCAGTCCGAGCGTACTATTAAGATCTTGGAGGATATGTTGCGAGCATGTGTCATTGACTTTGGAGGTTCATGGGACCAATTTTTGCCTTTAGCGGAGTTTGCCTACAACAACAGCTACCAGTCGAGCATTCAGATGGCTCCTTATGAGGCGTTGTATAGTAGGCGGTGTCGGTCTCCAGTTGGGTGGTTCGAGCCGGGAGAGGCTAGATTTTTGGGTTCAGAGTTAGTCCAGGATGCCTTGGATACGGTGAAGATCATTCAGGATAGAGTTCGTACAGCTCAGTCCAGGCAGAAGAATTATGTAGACCGCATAGTTCATGATTTGGCATTCATGGGTGGAGACCGGGTATTGCTTCGGGTGTCGCCCATGAAGGGCGTGATGAGGTTCGGGAAGAAGGGCAAGTTGAGCCCTAAGTACATTAGTCCCTTTGAGATTCTTGATAAGGTAGGAGAGGTGGCCTACAGACTTGATTTACCACCGAGTTTATCATCCGTGCATCCGGTGTTTCATGTATCTATGCTTCGGAAGTATATTGCCGATCCATCTCATGTGCTAGACTTCAGCAGTGTCCGGTTGGACAAGGATTTGACTTATGAGGAGGAGCCGGTAGCCATATTAGCCCGGCAGGTTCGTTAGTTGAGATCGAAGAGTTATCATTCGGTTCGTGTTCAGTGGAGAGGTCATCCAGTTGAGGCAGCTACTTGGGAGTCCGAGTCCGATATGTGGAGACGATATCCCCATCTTTTCCCCGATTCAGGTACCTTTCTATGTCCATTCGAGGACGAACGTTTGTTTTAGAGATGGAGATTGTGATGACCCAAAAGTTCATCCCGTGTATTTTTAGTGATTCTATATTCTGAGGTCGTGAAAACCTCCTTCTATCTCACCTCGCGTGTAGCCGAAAAGCCGTTATGTGAAAAACTGATAAAAATGACAATTTTGTATTTGAAATTTGAATAAAGTTGACTTTGGTCAACATGTTTCGTAAATGGACCCAGACCCGTGATTTGACGGTCCCGGAGGGTCCTTAGGAAAATATGGGACTTGGGCATATGCCTGGAATCGAATTCAGAGGTGCCAAGTCCGAGAAATGAATTTTTAAAGAAATTATTTGCTGAAAAATATAAAGATTTTGAAAGTGAAATGTTATGTGAAAGCCTGTGGTATCGGGCCCGTATTATGGTTCCGGATCCCGGTACAGGTTTGATATGATTTATATGTGTTTTCAGTAAAGTTTGGTAAGAAACGGAATTCATTTGACATGATTCGGACCTAAAATGCAAAATTTGATGTTTAAAGAAGTTTTGAGAAATTTCATTGTTTTTGAGGTTTAATTCGATGTTTATGATGTTATTTTAGTGATTTTATTACACGAATAAGTCTGTAGAATGTTTTTGAAGGTTTGTGCATATTTCGTTTTGAGCCCCGAGGGCTCGGGTGAGTTTCGGGTAGGTGTCGGGGTGTGAAAACTAGGAAAAATCTGGTGTTTTAGCCTTTTGCTGGTGTATGGTGTCGAGTACTACGAGATTGCATAAGGCTCTTCGCAATCGCATAGTATAGTGTTAGGGGGGAGAGGATTCTGTAACACTATGCGATCGCATAGCATGTTCCGTGATCGCATAGAGTAGTAGGCAGGCAGGGGGCTGGGGTAGATAGTCTTATGCGATCGCATTGTTCACTTCGTGATCGCGGAGCGTGAAGTTCAGTCAACTCTGCGATCGCATACCCTTCCTCGCGATCACGTAGCTTAGAATCCATTCCACTAAGCGATCGCATTACTTACTTCGTGATCGCATAGACAAAAAATCCGCCCAGTTATTTTAAGTTCAAAAACAGAACACTCACACGGGAATTTCACCATTTTTCATAAACTCCTTCTTCTCCACATCTCTTGGGCGATTTTTGAAGAACTTATTCACCATAATCTCTTAGTTAAGTAATCTTTGACTTGTTTTCTTCCATTTTTACCAACACCCATTAGATTTTAGGCCTAAAAACATGGGATTAAAGGTAAAAAATTAGGGATTTGGGTAAAGTTAGGGCTTTTTGAATTTTTGGGAATTTGAGCTCGNCCTCGTGTTTGGACCTAGCGGGCCTGGGGTCGATTTTTGGATTTTTGGGAAGAATGTTGGGAAATCTATAATTAAGCATTGGAATTGAATTGTTTAGCATTTATTGATGTTATCGAGTTGATTATGTCTAGATACGATTGATTTGGAGTCGAGTTCTTAAGGAAAAGCGGTGCTTGAGGCTTGATTTTGATCTTTGGAATCGATGTAAGTGTTTGGCCTAACCTTAGCTTGAGGGAATAGGTATTGAGTCCTAATTGCTACGTGATTATTCCATGTTCAATGTATAGGTCAGGTGACGAGTACCTATATGTTGTTGTCAAGCATGACCATGAGTCGGATATTTGCAATTATATGATATTTATTGGATTTCACTGTGTTTATGGGTTTAATATATGATAGTTATTCATTTGATGGAAATTCTTAGTTATGAGTATTGTTGAGTAGTTGATCAGTTGAGGAACTTTATGCTGGATTGTACACTTGCGTAGGATTGGTTATAGTTGTGTCCCTTACCGGGACGGTATTATTCTTGTTGATTATTCCGCGCATTTAAGGTTTCTTATTGTTGATTTTCATGCCAACTATTGTTTTTATGTTGTTTATGCACGAGGGGACATTCCATGCCATGTTTATGTTGTTTATGCACGAGGGGACATTCTGTGCCATGTTTATGTTGTTTATGCACGAGGGGAAATTCTGTGCCATGTCTATGTTGTTTATGCACGAGGAGACATTCCGTGTCGTGATTCTGATATTTATGCACGGGGGGACATTCTGTCACGATCCGAAATTCTCACTATCGGGACCGTGATGGCGTCTAACCTTGAACCCGGTAGACAAGCCAACGCGTTTAGTCATATTTATTAAAACCCTTTACTATTAAATGGCAATAGGATAAAGTCAACTTTACATAAATAACAGCATAAAATAAGAACGGAATAAGGGTTTTACATAGCTAAATCCACAAAACTTAACAAAGTATTTAAGCTAGCCAACCCGGATCTTTGGTGTCACAACTCGCGGACCGTCTAAGAATAGTACACAAAATAGTCTGAAAGAAGTAAATACATATGTTTCTGAAGTACAAAAATCAGAAATGCAATGGAATAAGGAAGGGGACACAAAGGACTGCTGACGCCTGTAGGTCTACCTCAGTGTCTCCTGTGGACTGAAGGATACTCCCTCGATCAGTGTCCACTGGGTCCGGTACCATAATCTGCACAACATAAAGAAGTGCAGGTGTAGCATCAGTACAACCGACCCCATGTACTGATTAAGTGTCGAGCCTAACATCGGTGAAGTAGTGACGAAGCTAGGACACGACAAATAACAAATATCTGTGCAGTTCAATGATATATAGCAGGAAAAATAACAGGAAGTAAACAATTAAGTACAAAACAGGGGAAATCATGCTGGGGAAAAGGGTAGCAAATTACTGAAGTAACGAAACAAGACAACAACTGGAGTAATTAAATAACAGCAAGAATTAACAACTCTGAACAAATAAGTAAACAGAAACGGCACGGCATGTCCCCTCATGCTATAATATCACGAAACACGGCACGGAATGTCCCCTAGTGCATAAATAAACAACATCACGGCATGGAATGTCCCCTCGTGCATAAATAACATAAAAGCAACAATTGGCAGGAAAATCAATAATAATAAACCTTAAATGCACATAAATAATCAACAAGAATAATAACGTCCCGGCAAGGGACACAGCTATCACCAATCCTACACAGGTGTATAAATCCACAAAATATTCCTCATTCGATCAACTACTCAACATTACTCATAACTAAGAATTTCCATCAAGTGAATAACCACCAAGTTGAAGTTTAATCCATAACACGGTAAATATCAAAGAAAATCATGTAATTCATAATATTCGACTCACGGTCATGCTTGACAACAACATATAGGTACTCGTCACCTCACATATACATTGAACATGGAATAAACACGTAGCAATCAAGACTCAATACCTATTCCATCAAGCGAAGGTTAGGCCAAACACTTACCTCGACTCCAAGAATCCAAATCAAGCCTCTAGCACCGCTTTTCCCTTTGAACCTGACTCCAAATCAACCGTATCTAGACATAATCGACTAAATAATATCAATAAATGCTAAATAATTCACTTCCAATGCTTAATTATAGAATTCCCAACATTCTTCCCAAAAATCAAAAAATCGACCCCGGACCCACTTGGTCAAAACACGAGGTTCGGACCAAAATCCGATCACCCACGAGCCCGAATATATAATTTTTCTTGAAATTCGACCCCAAAACGAGGTCTAATTCCCAAATATTCAAAAAGCCCTAACTCTACCCAAATCCCTAATTTTCTACCTTTAATTTCATGTTTTTAGGCCTAGAATCTTATGAGCAATGATAAAAATGGAAGAAAACGAATTTAGGATTACATACCTATGAAGCTATGGTGAAGAAGCTCTTCAAAAATCTCCCAAGAGGTGTGGAGAAGAAAGAGTGTGTGAAAAATGGTGAAAATCCCGTAATACATTCTGTTTTTGGTCTTTAAAATGACTGGGCGGAATTGGTCTATGCTATCGCGAAGGAAAGACTATGAACGCATAGTGGTCTGGTTTCTAAGCTACGCGATCGCGAGGAAGGGTATGCGATCGCAGAGTTGTCTGGACCTTACTCTCCGCGATCGCAAAGTAAATAATGTGATCGCATAAGACTACCTACCCCAGCTCCCCAGCCTACTACTACACTATGCGATCGTGGAACACACTATTCAATCGCATAGTGTCACAGATCACTTCCCTCAGCACAAAGCTATGCGATTGCGGAAGGGCCTATGCAATCGCATAGTAGACCACACCAGACATCAGAAACTAAGATTTTACACCAGATTTTCTATGTTTTTACACCCCGACACCTACCCGAAACTCACCCAAGCCTCGGGGCTCAAAACCAAATATGCACACAACCTCAAGTACATCCTACAGACTATTCGTGTAATCAAAACACCAAAATAACATAATAAACATCGAATTAAACCTCAAAATCAATGAAATATCTCAAAACTTCCAAAACTTCAAATTTTTGCATTTAAGGTCTGAATCACGTCAAACGAATTTCTTTTCTTACCAAACTTTATAGACAACACATATAAATCATATTGAACCTGTACCTGGCTCCGGAACAAAGATACGGGCCCGATACCACAGGTTTCACATAAAATTTCATTTTCAAAAACCTTTATATTTTTCAGAAAATAATTTTCTTTAAAAATTCATTTCTCGGACTTGGGACCTTGGAATTCGATTCCGGGCATACTCCCAAGTCCCATATTTTCCTAAGAACCCCTCCGGGACCATCAAATCACGGGTCTGGGTCTGTTTACCAAAAATATTGACTAAAGTCAACTTTATTCAAATTTCAACATAAAAATATCAATTTTTATCAGTTTTTCACATAACGACTACACGCCCGGGATGTGCACGCAAATCAAGGTGAGATATCATGAGGTTTTTACGACTTCAAAAAATAAAATTAGCTAGGAATACACGGGATGACATTTTGGGTCATCACACATTCCGTGCCGTGATTGTGATGTTTTATGCACGAGGGGACATTTGTCGTGTTATGATATATTATGCATGAGGGGACATGTCGTGCCGTTTCTTTTCACTAGTTTATTACGTGTTGTTAATTATCGTTATTATTTTTGGATATTTATACTATTTCCTCGTTCTATCATATCAGTAATTGCTACCCCTTTTCCCTCAACATGTTTTCCCTGTTATTGTACTTGACTGTTTATTTCTTGTTGTTATTTCCTGTTATATTTATTTAAATTGCACAAGTGATATTGTTTGTCGTGTCCTAGCCTCGTCACTACTTTGTCGAGCTTAGGCTCGGCACTTACTCAGTACATGGGGTCGGTTGTACTGATTCTACACCGCCACTTCTTTTGTTGTGCAGATCCCGGTATCGGACCCAGTGGACACTGATCGAGGAGGCTTCCTTCAGCCCACCATGAAACACTGAGGTAGTCATGCAGGCGTCCGCAGGCCTTGGTGTCACCTTTTATCTCACTTTTTTTCTGTCTTTATATATTTCCGAGACAGTAGCACTTTGTTTATTCAGACCTTTATTTGTAGCAATCATAGACAGTCCGTGAAATTGTGACACTAGATTTTGGGAGTTGTGATTGAGGAATTTTGTAATACCATTTACTTAAGTTGTTAGATTTCATTTCTTCCGCACTTTGATTTCTAATTGTTCTTGTATATCACTGTTAAATTCTAAATAATAAAGGAACATGTTAGAATAATTGGTAACGTTGGCTTGTCTAGAGGGTTCAATGTTAGGCCCCATCACGGTCCCGACGGTGGGATTTCGGGTCGTGACATACAGTTCGTTTGACCGTTTAGCCCAATACAACATTCTCTTATCGAGGCCCTCTTAGGAATAACTTGATTCCTTCAAAAGATAACCTCTGACGGTGATGCCCCTCAGTATTCGAGGTTGATTGAAAAGAAGCCTTGAATACTTGTCGAGCTTTCCTCAGGTAGCATATGGGTGTTGCCTCGTTATAAACCTCGTCGGGAAAACCCATTTGGGATAAAACCCGATACAAGGGAAAAAGAGTGTAATGCATGCTTTAAAACCTAAGGTCTTCGTGCTGAAGGGTGCTTCAACTCCTCTTCATCGAGTACCTGCAATAAGTTAATATAAAACGTAAATGAAAAGGGAGAGAGTTATACCTTAGCAATGATAGCGTTTGAGCCTCGATATGTTTCAATTGTTTGATATCGCTCCGAGGACGCGACACGTTGCTTTATTCAATCATTCGGGTCCAACTGAGGATGTAGGTTATGGTTGCTATTCGGCTTTTTGCTTGTCCTTTGGCTCCTTCGATGTAGAGGGTGTTGTCGTGTACGGCGAACATTTATCTTGTTGCATGCTGCTCTCCGTACACTGTTTTTACTCTGTCCTTCACTGGAAACTTCATCATTTGATGAAGGGTTTATGGCATTGCCCTAATAGTGTGTATCCATGGCCTTCCAAGTAAGGCATTGTATCTCATGTCGCCTTCGATGACATGAAATTTGGCATCTGGAATTGTACTGGCCACGTTGACTGGGAGGATGATCTCCCCTTTCGTTGTCTCACTCGACATGTTAAATCTATTGAGGACTCGAGAGGCAGGCATGATTTGGTTAAGCAGTCCAAGCTGCTCCACTATCCTCAACCTGATTATGTAGGCCGAGCTACCTGGATCCACGAGCAAACGTTTTATTTGAGCTTTATTTAAAATAAAAGAAATTACCAGTGCATCATTATGAGGTTGAGACAAGGTCTCGATGTTCTCTTCGCTGAATGTAAGAGCATCCTATGGTATGTAGCTCTGAGTTCGCTTTTCCCTCGTGATGGATACTTTTGTTCGCTTGAAAACGGGTCCATGTGGGACGTTGATTCCTCCAATGATCATGTGGATGACGTGTTGTGGTTCTTCTGGTTTGTTCTTCCTTTTCGCCTCTCTTTCCAGAAGTTGGTTCTAAGCTCGGTCACTGAGGAACTCTCAAAGGTTCCCTTCGTTGATCAGTCGGGCTACCTCTTCTCGAAGGTGTCTACAATCCTCGATCCTATGACTGTGAGTGCCATAGTATTTGCATACCAAGTTGGGGTTCCTTTGTGAAGGATCTAACAGTATGGGTTTTGGTCACCTGGTATCTTTGATCTTACCTATGGTCGATACGATGTCCGAGACATCTATGTTGAAGTTGTACTCAGATAACCGGGGTGGCTCTACTGGCCTCACGTGCCTATCAAACCCGGCTTTGCTCATGAGTCCCCAGGAACCTTGACCTCGATCCATCATTCAATTTCTTCGGGGTATGTTGCACCTCGAGGAATTTCTTCGATCTTCTACATATGGTTGGTATATTTTTTTGTTTGGTCTCAAATCCCTTTTTGTAAACCTTGATTCCTTTGCCAAGAGCCTGCTTGGATATACCGAGCTCGAGGGGGCTCCCAATTGGTTGTCCTCGACCCTGATCTTTGATTGATACCTGTTGTGTACATCCGCCCAAGTTACGGCGAGATACTCAACCAAATTCTGCTTCAGCTACTTCGAAGTTATCGAGCTCCGTTCATTCAAGCCCTGAGTGAAGGCCTTCACTGCCCAGTCATCGGAGACTGGAGGGAACTCCATTCTCTCCATTTGAAAGAGAGATACGAACTCCCTTAGCATCTCGTTTTCTCTTTGTTTGATTTTGAAGATGTCGGACTTCCTTGTAGTGACTTTGATGGCACCAGCATGTGCCTCATAAAATAGTCTTCCAACATGGCAAACAAATCTATTGAATTTGGGGGTAGGTTATGATACCACATCATGGCCCCCTTAGACAGTGTTTCCCCAAATTTCTTCAACAAAACTGACTTGACCTCGTCGTATTTTAGGTCATTCCCTTTTATACCACAAGTATAAGTGGTAATATGCTCTTTGGGATATGTGGTCCCGTTGTACTTTGGTATGTAGGGCATCCTGAACTTCGTTGGAATGGGCGTCGGAGCTGCACTCGATGAGAATGGTTTCTGCACAAACTTCTTTGAATCCACACCTTTCAGAATTGGAGGTGCGCCCAATCTGATCGACCCTCGAGTTATAGGTCTCCACCTTTTTGTCATTAGCTTTTATTTTCTTTTCTCCTGATTCAATCCTTTTGGCGAGGTCCTCGATCATCTTCAAAATAGCGGAGTCTGTTGCTGACCCATTGTCACTCGATCTCTCTAGTGCCTGCTCGACTCGAGGAGCCGTTTCCGGCACTGTTGTGCTTGGAGTTCTCTACTGACTCTGTAGCTGAGCAATGGCCACTTGTTGTGCTTGTAGCATCTCAAAAGTGACTTGTAGGCTAATTTCCCTTTCCTCTCGAGCAAGAGTTCTCTACGCTTCATGTTGGTCTCCTCTGCGCACACTTCTGTCGGTATGAGAGCTTACATCGATATGTTGAGTATTGCGTGAGCCCACATCGATGGAGATTTGTGTTGGTGCCACCCTAGGGTTTTGCAGTGGTACACCTGCGCCTGAGGCAGTTGCACCATTCTCTCCATGAAGCCCAAGATATTTATTTTCGTGTGCATTCACTGAGTTAGACATTTTTTGACCTGAAATCAAAGATTTTTGGACAAAAAAATGCGCGAAAATAACTTGTGTTTTCAGAAAACCGGCACTAAAACAATCACTATTATTTTTATCCCCACGGTGGGTGCCAAACTGTTTACCTTGAAAATGGTATTAACAATTATATTTAATTTGTGGTTCTAAAAATATGTGATTTATTTTAATACTAGTTGTTAGGTAGGAAATGCTAAGTGTGAGTAAGGAAAGTAAGATATGCAAACCAAAGTTGTCACCAGGTTGGGGCCTCGAGCTAGCTGGGACAGGGGGCCTCGAGGTCGATTATGGAAGTTAATAACGAACAATAAGCGGAGCTACAGAGATATCGGAGGCCTCGAGGATGGCCTTTGATGGTTAATAACGGGCAATAAATGAAGAACAATGAATGAAGACAATAAGCAAAGAGCAATAAATCTATAGAGTAATTGTTGAGCACATTTAGGCAAGATAAGCAGAAAATGTTCTATTGAATTGAATAATTATGTGT
This sequence comes from Nicotiana paniculata, assembly GCA_005239505.1. Taxonomy (NCBI): domain Eukaryota; kingdom Viridiplantae; phylum Streptophyta; class Magnoliopsida; order Solanales; family Solanaceae; genus Nicotiana; species Nicotiana paniculata. The sequence continues at coordinate 10,364 of ML339224.1, read as the reverse complement.
GTTACAAAATGACAGGGGTACCCTTTATATAGGAGAGGATAATCCCAACATAGTACATGTCTAATTATGACAAGGAAATGCTACTGGTACAGTTGTATAATGGCTCAGTACGAACTTGTACTATTCTTGCAGACCTGGTCAGTTCTAACCACGTGTCTTTGGGAATTTTCTGCCTTTCCATGACGATCATCGATTTTCATACTGCCTTGAGGTATGCTGTGATGAGTCTTCGATATACCCTCTCGAGGGGAGTACTTCGAGGTCGACCCTCGGACTATGCTTTGAGCCCCCACAAAACCGGGTTAGGGATGCCATAGAGGCCTTAAAATCGGACCTCCCCGATTTTGACTGTATACACTTTAATTATGGGATTCAAAGTGTATTTATAGACCATTTGACACTTCTTTTGAAAAGGTTTGCGCATTTTCATAACAGAAATAAAACAGACAGGACTGGACCGGGTCGCGGGTAATGGGTTATTCCGGACTGAATTTTCATTAATTAATTTAATAATAGAAAGGAATTTTGTCCAAAATATTAATCAATCTTTGACCAAAGCCAAGCGAGCGACGACGACGGCGCGAAGCTTGCCTTCTTCTCAACTCTTTAAGAGCTAGAAGAAGAGCAATTGTCTATTGTTATGATCCAAAAAAGTCATCTCTCATTTTATAAGTCAAAACTGTGTTCCGGGGCCTTGAAAACCTCCTTTTATCTCACCTTGTTTTTCGTGCACGATCCGGGCGTATATCCGGAAAGCTTTTATATGAAAACTGAGAAAAATGCTAATTTTACATTTAAAATTAAATTTAAGTTGACTTCGGTCAATATTTTGGGTAAACGGACCCGGAACCATGATTTGACGGTCCCGGAGGGTCCGTAGGAAAATATGGGACTTGGACGTATGCCCGGAATCGAATTCCGAGGTCCCTAGCCCGAGAAATAAATTTTTGAAAGAAATTGTTTAACTGAAATTATAAGAGTTTTTGGAAATTTGGCTATATTTGAAATTGAGGGTATGGGGCCCGTATTTTGGTTTCGGAACCCGATACACTATATTATAGTATTTGAGTGTTGCCTGTAAAATTTTGTAAGAAATGGAGGTCATATGACGTGATTCGGACCCGTAGTTGTGAAATTTGGAACTTTGAAAGTTCTTGAGATTTTTCTTTGATTTTATGCTAAATTCATTCTTTAAGATGTTATTTTGGCAATTTGATCGCACAAGTAAGTCCGTAGGATGTTTTTAGGGTTGTGTGCATGTTTGGTTTGGAGCCCTGAGGGCTCGGATGAGTTTCGGATAGGCGTTGGAGTGTTTTGGACTTAGAAAATCTGGTGTAAGTTGATGTATCTGGTGTCTGTGATTTTATGCTATGCGAACGCGTGGTAACCCACGAGAATGCGAAGAGAAAACGGGGAAGGGGCTGGGTTTGTACTATGCGAACGCGGCCAGCGGCTCGCGAACGCATAGCATTAGGATGGGAACTGGGGGAGGGGAGTTGATACCCTATGCGAACGCGGCCAATGGCACGCGAACGCGAAGGCCAGGGGATTTTTTAAGAGGGATTTCATCACCAAATCATAAGTCGTGTTCTTAAACTCATTTTCTTCATTTTCCATTAACACCCATTAGATTTATAGGCCTAAATATTGTTCTTCAAGGGTAGAAATTATGGATTTTTAGAGAACTAGGGATTTTACAAATTTGGGAATTTAGACCTCGATTTGGGGTCGGATTCCGAAACTAATTACATATTCGGGCTCGCGGGTGAATGGGTGATCGGGTTTTGATCCGAACCTCGTGTGTTGACCAAGCGGGCCCAGGATCGATTTTTGACTTTTGGGAAGAATAATAGGAAACTCATAATTAAGCATTGCGGTTGAATTGTTTAGCATTTATTGATATTGTCAAGTTAATTATGTCTAGATACAATTGAATTGGAGGCGAATTCTAAAGGGAAAGTGGTAATTGAGGCTTGAGTTTGGCCGTGAAATTCGAGGTAAGTGTTTGGCTTTACCTTAGCTTGATGGAATAGGTATTGTGTCTTATTTGCTACGTGTTAGTGTCATGTTCAAAGTATAGGTGTGGTGACGAGTATCTATACTTTGGTGTTAAGTATGCCCGTGAGCCGAATATTGTGATTTATGTAATTTTTCATTGAGCATTACTTGAGTTTCACTTTATAATTATCCATGTTAGCGGTATTTCTTGGTTTTGATTACTAGATATATTCTTTCTTTTTCTTTTTCTTTTTTATTATGAAGACATCATATGTACTCTCATATAGTCCTTAATTTGATATTTTGATGTGAAGACCAATCATTCCGTCCCGTTTGATCATAAAAAGCCAAACATGAATTCTAAATTTGTAACCATACACACTAATTAATAGCACTATTTATTGTCAAGAAATAAATTTACAGTAACACAAAGTTGAAAGACAACCGTACAAGACATGTAAAACAAAACACAAACTAATACTTATAAGTACCACAACATTGTGCGTACTTTTGGGTATTATTACTTTTAGCCCGTATAAAAATTATTATGTCTGATAGTTTTATATATAAAATATAGGATATACCAAAAAATATGTAAAAAAATATACATATCTTTTAAACGTGGCTATATCATTTTCCTAGTTTTTGACACAACATCCGCAAGCCTGACAAAACCGACGAATCCCACCACCGATTCCACCCGCTTGATCACTAATGTTGTTTGAATCCATTGCTGCATAAAAGTTTATGATGTATTAGATATAAGTTAACCTAAAAGGGAAATTTATGTCGATAATTTTCAGTGTTACGTTGCAGGCAAATACTCCCTATTTTTCAATTTGTTTGAATATTTTTGAAGTACAAGTGTCAAATTGACAAAGTTTTTGTGCCAATTCATAGATTCTTAAATTTTTTTAAAACTAAATTTACAGATTTAGAAATTATATAAAATATATTACAAGTTACAGATATTTAAAAATTATTTGAGAAAAACGGTGTTGAACAAAACATTGTTCGACTATTAAAATAGTAAAGGTTCATTCTTTCTAAAACAAATTGAGTAATTAGAATAAATATGTCCCTTCTCTAACAAAGTGTTACAAGAGACAATTAAGCGTGCTTTCCTTAACAACATCTTTTAATAAAATAAAAAACAAACTACGTGCTTGTCCCTAACAAAAAGTAAGCAAGCATGTGATCGAGGGGCAATGTTGAATAGATAAATAAATAAATAAAAATGACATTTATAGCATCAATTTCTACTCAAATTCGTTAAATATTCAACAAAGTACTAAAATCATGAACAAAACTTTATGAAAAGAAATATTATTACAATAACAACAACAACAACAATAATAATAATAACAAATCTAATTTAATCCCCTATGTGGAATCTGGTAGTGTGTATGCAGCCTTTTTCCTACTCTATAAAAGCAGAGAGACTGTTTCATAAATACAATGTAAATCGGCGGCACTTCAGAAATAGAGAGGGAACCCATTTATTGAGGAAAATTACTTTTCACCATACTTCCAAAAATAGAAACTATATGTTTCTTCCATCATCTCAATTTATGTGATGATTCTTTTTGTATTGTCCTTTTAAGTTTAGATTGTCAGGTGTAATACTTTAAAATTATACTCCTTCCGGTTCATTTAATTTTATTTTTTTTATTGTTTTCACACACTAAAAATTCATCTTATAACATTAATTAACAATGAAAGTGGTCATATTAACTTAAATCTGTTTATTGAAAATATAACAAATACTCACAGACTCTTTACTTCAAAGACAACTTTGAAAAAAAAAATTAATTCTTTCTTGATATCTAAAAAATTTAAATATTATAGATCACAAGGAAAAGGCCCAAAATCCAATAAAAGTAGACGAAATGGAATATGATTTATAACCTCAAAAATATATATACTTTGCTTTAGAACCATTAGTTTTATTTTCTTTTTAATTTTATATCCAATCAAATACTATCACATAAATCGAGACTCTTGGGAGTTATAATTTGTACATGTATTTCATTAAATTTTCAACGCTATTATCTAACTAAGTACCGAGCAGTATACAAAGTAAAAAAAGAAGCTTATATTTTTGGTAGTAGGAAGCCATATGTGATTATTTCTGTACCAATAATTGAACAATTGTTGCAGTATACAAAGTAAAAAAAAAAAAAGAAAAAAAAAGCTTAAAATAAATAAACCTTGGGTTATTGGAGAAGGCGCCTTAGACATCTCCCTTGCATCAGCTTGTGAGGATATTACAATTAGCAAAATAGCCAAAGAAAGGCAAAGAAAAAGGTTAGTTTTGGAAAACATTTTGATGAGCTATTTGGAGTTTCAAAATTTTGCTGTAAGAACGAAAATAATGTTTCTCCCCTATTTATAGAACTTAATAATGTCTCGTGCAACTGACAGAACAATTTTCCTGAACAAGAGAGAAAAATGACAAAAAGAAAGACTTCACAAAAGACTTACTTTGAAGCCACGCCCGCCAGGATTGACTGAGTTGGTTGGGAGAGTGGTTTTCCAACATGAGATATTTGAGATCGATTTTCCTCACCAGCAATCTCCTCATTTAAAGTTCGTCGCATCGGACGTGCCTAATACAGTTTATATCTTCTGTGATTTGTGAACTATTATACAGTGAGCTAGTTATCCAGTGCACACCCCGAAGAGTTATGGCTACGAGTTTCCTACGGCTGCGCGTATCCTAGGAATTTTCCAAAAAACAAACAAAAACAAGGTCGTTACATGGCCACTTGACAAATAAATCAACTTGGGGCGAATTGTTTTAATAGGAAACAATGGGCCAGATGTAGATAATTGGTGGCCTAGTGACTCCAACTCTCGTTCAAGACAATACAACGACCCATCACTCAACAAATGTGGGACACCTTAGCACCAGAGACACGGAGCTAAGATTTGAAGTTTATAGATTCTTAATTTATCACGAACTAATTTTCTTAGTTACTGGGTTCGTAATTAAATATTTATACAAATTATTTATTTTCAATACAACTACAGGGTTTAAGTAAAAACTACTGAGTTCGCCTGAACCCGCGACTATGCTCTTCCTCGGCCTCTGCTTAACGCCCCCGCACACTCGGATGAAGAAACTAATTTTAAACTTAATTCAGCTCTAAAAAACAGCTAGTCTTGAAATATGAATTATCTCGAGAGTTTATGACCATATTGTTATGTCGAGAAAGAGACAAACCTGAAAATAAAGAAGATAAAGATCACAAAATATTAACGTGGAAAACCCTCCAAATCGAAGGTAAAAATCACGGGGATCACAAAGATCCAAAAATCTCCATTATAATCATAAGAAAGTTACAAAAGTTCTCCAAAATTGGCTACATGACAAGTGTCAAACACGGAGCAACAAGAGCAACGACAAATCAATTGGAAAAGAAGAAAAGTCACAAAACTAGAGTTGCTGTTTTGGGATCGAAATCAGATGCAACAGGCCTCTAAATCCAATCTCCACCGTTCAAATCAAGGTCCAATATGTTACGAAGACTCAGTCAAAGTTTCAGCCCGATCCAACAGTTAACGAATCGGAAAACATAATATGAAGTGGGCTGATCAGAATAAAAATCTGCAGCAAAACAAATATTTTTCTTCTCTCTTCTCTCTTGATGAAAGCTCTCTCAAAAACCACTCTTATGTGCTGAAGTCTTTCAAAGACTTGTACCAATGAGCTTCGAATAATTCTCCAAGGTTGTCCTATTTATAGATAATGAGTGGTGCTTTCTCTTAAAGCCAAAACCAGCTCTAAACAGGAACAAAAATCGAATCCAATTCCGAATAGGAATGGAAACCATAAGAGAATAGAATTGGGCCTTTGGCTGAACAACATGGGCATGTGCCCACCAAACTCCCCCTCCAGCCAAGGGCCAAATATGTCTTAAAGTAAAAGAACTGTTGACAGGCTTCATGCCTGCAAATTTTCTACAAAACGCATGCTTATCTGCAAGCTTAACGACGAAGTCCTCAGGCTGCTCCATAGAAATCTCCTCATCTAAATCACTATGAAGAACAACAATATTGACCTCCATCTGCTCAACCTGTAAATCTAGACTTGCGGCTAAGCCTAGAACCACACGAATAGAAGACATCTTCACAATAGGGGAGAAAATTTCATCAAAGTCAACTCCCTTCTTCTGGCCAAAACCTTTAACAACTAACCTCGCCTTGTATCTAGGCGCAGAGGTATGGTTATCTTGATTTACTCAGAATATCCATTTGTTAGATAAAACTCTCTTACCTTTCAGCAATTTTACTAACGCATATGTGCCATTCTCATGGAGTGACTTCATCTCATCTTCCATGGCTTCGATCCACTGATCTTTGTGAGTATCTTGCATGGCTTCATCATAATTCTCCGGTACTCCATGTTAGTCACAATTACATACTCATCAGGCGAATAGCTCATAGATTTTTGTTTCTCCCTTGTAGATCTTCTAAGAGAGGTTTCAGGAGCATTCGAAGTAGTTACCTGAGCAGGAATTGGTTGCTGATCAACCACAACTTTATCAACTGGAGCATCCATAACATCTACACCATGATGATCATTTTGATCTTGGTTACTATCTCCATCATTGTCTTGGGTTCCTTCATGTGCAATAGGTGTCATCGCAATAGAAGGATCAATATCAACTAAGCTCTCATTACTTTGAGAATTTATCTTCTCAGCTTTGTCAATATCTTCAATAGTATGATCTTCAAATAATATTGCATCACGACTTCTAATAGGTTTATTGTCAATTGGATCGTAAAAACAATATCCAAACTCATCTTGACCATAACTGATAAAGATGCACTGCTTAGTTTTGACATCCAGTTTCGATCTCTCGTCTATATGAACATGCACACAAGCTTTACACCCAAAAACTCTCAGGTTATCATAAGAAACATCTTTGCAAACCAAACTCTGTCTGGGACATCACCATCCAAAGCAATAGCAGGAGACAAATTGACAACAGTGTTAAGTGCTTCCGCCCAAAATGTATTTGGAAGTTTAGCTTCTGAAAGCAAGCATCTAACTCTCTCAACTAAAGTTCTATTCATCCTCTCTGCCAAACCATTCAATTGAGGCGTCTTGGGCATAGTATTCTGATGACGAATTCCTTGTTCCTTGTAATAGTTATCAAAGGGACCACAATATTCACCACTATTATCAGTGTGAATACATTTTAGTTTCTTTCTCGTCTGTCTCTCAGCTAAGGCCTGAAATTCTTTAATAAGCCAAGTGCTTGATCTTGAGATTTTAAAGGATACACCCAAAGCTTACAAGAATAATCATCAATGAAGGTCACAAAGTAAAGTGAACCAGCTTTTGACTTTACTTTAAAAGGACCACACAAATCAGAGTGCACTAGCTCCAACAAAATCGGGCTTTCTTGAAAGAGGATGGCTATGAAAGGAAACCCTTTTATGTTTTCCAGCTAAACAATGGATCACCTTTGCTTGTTTCACTCCAGAAAGCAAACTTTTCTTAGCCAAACACGTAATCCTCCTCTCGCGCATATGACTCAATCTTCTGTGCCACAATTCTGATGAAGTGTCACTTTCCACCAGATTTATAGAGTCATTAAGAATAGAGCCATGTGTCACATATAAACGACCAGACTTGACTCCCCTAGCCACTACTAACGAGCCCTTGGTAAGCTTCCATTGGACATTAAAGAGGGCATTATGGTAACCTTCATCGTCTAATCTTCCTGCGGAGATCAAATTGAAAGGAAAGTGTGGAGCATGCTTGACATCTTGAAGAACTAATGTTGAACCATTATTAGTTTTCAAACAAATTGTACCAACACCAAACACCGTAACTTTACTGTCATTACCCATCTTTAACACTCCAGAATCAACAGGAGTATAAGATGAGAAAAAATCTTTTCTTGGTGTGACATGTGAGGTAGCTCCAGAATCTACTATCCATCTCGTCTCATGGGATACCAAATTGATGACATTTTCATCATAAGCAAAAGAAGGTCATCTCGAACAATAGCAACAACATTGTTTTCGTTATTTTTAACTTTCCTTCCTTCTCTAATGTCTTGCAACCACTTGTGGAAAAACCTTTTGATGTGTCCTTTCTTGCCATAGTGGTTGCATGTAATACTATGGTATTTGGAACTTGACTTACTTCTACTTTTACCTTTATTCCTCGAGCCTCTTATTCTATCTCTCCCCCGGTCTTCTATAACCAAAATATCTGCTTGTGAGGACGAACCCTGAGATTTTCTCCTTACTTCCTCGTTCAGCACACTACTCTTGGAATATTCCATGGTCACCTTACCTCCAGGAGCTGAATTTGTCAAAGAGACACGAGGATTTTCCCAAGAATCTGGCAGATTATTAAGAAGCCAAAGTCCTTGTATCTCATCATCAAAATTAACTCCCATTCCAGACAACTAATCAAGAACGCCCTGAAAATCATTTATGTGATCAAAGATAGGGATGTCTTCCTTGTATTTAAAGGTCATCAATTGCTTTAACAGGAACAACTTGTTGTTCCCAATTTTTGAAGCATAAAGGGTCTCTAGCTTTACCCACAATGATCTCGTGTATATCTCATTTACAATATGGTTGCGAACATTATCTTCAACCCATTGTTTTATATATCCACATACTTTTTGGTGCTCAAAATCCCAATCTTCATCAGATATACTCTCGGGTTTATGATATGCAAAAACGGGTAGATGCATCTTCTTCACGAACAACAAATCTTTCATCTTGCTTCTCCAAACATTATAATTTCTCCCATTTAAACATATCATCTTGCTCATATTCGCCTCCATTCCGTAATAATTTGGATAAATAACCAAGGATCTGATACCACTGTTATGTCGAGGAAGAGGCAAACCCGAAAATAAAGAAGATAAAGAACACCAAATTTTAACGTGGAAAACCCTCCAAATTGAAGGTAAAACCCCCGGGATAACAAAGATCGAAAAAGCTCCACTATAATAATAAGAGGATTAAAAAAGTTCTCCAACATTGGATATACAACAAGTGTCAAACACAGAGCAACAATAGCAACGACAAATCAATTGAAAAAGAAGAAAAGTCATAAAACTAAAGTTGTTGTTCTAGGCTCAAATCAGATTCTACGGATATCCAACTCCGATCTCCTCCATTCAAATCAAGGATCAAGATGTTATGAACACTCAGTCAAAATCTCAGCTCGATCCAACAGTTAACGAATCGGAAAACGTAATTTGAAGTGGGCTGGCAGGAATAAAAATCTGCAGCAAAACAAATACTTTTTTCTCTCTTCTCTTTTGATGAAAGCTCTCTAAAAAATCACTCTTATGTGCTTAAGTCTTTCAAAGACTTATACCAATGAGCTTAGAATAATTCTCCAAGGTTGTCCTATTTGTAGATAATGAGTGGTGCTTTCTCTTAAAGCCAAAACCAACTCTAAATAGGAATAAAAATCGAATCCAATTCCCAATAGAAATGTAAAGCAAAATAGAATAGGATTAGCCATTTAGCATTTGGCCGGACAATATGGGCATGTCAACACATATAAGGAGACAAACAACCATAATTCCGTCAATACGAGAATAATGCTACTGCTAACCTCCATCGACGAAAGGATAAGATGGATCGTGAAATAAACGTGTTACCCATAATGTGTCTTGCGTCAAGTTTAATTTTTTTAACTTTATTTATTGAAATTTTTATATTTCTATACACTATATAAAATTATATTACCCTCATTACTCAAGTTTTATTATAATTACAAATTATATACCCAATTATCATTTATGTACATTTTAAGGGAACTAATGATAATAATTAGTGTCCTAAATCACTCTAACGTATCTTTCACTCTCCCCACGTTTCTCTCTCCATATCTCACCCCCCCCTCCCCAACGTATCTTGCACAAGAGAGCAGCATTTCCACCATTGACAACTATTAAAAAGCTTTGAATTCGAATTTGGGTTTTCAAAAAACATTATTTGTTTGAATTGGGTATTGTTACAAAGAATTGGGAATTCTCTCCATGTCTCTCTCTATCTCTCATTCCTTAATTTCAGTAATGTAAAGCAAAGGAAAAGAGAGCAGCAATTTCACCATTGACAGCCATTAAAAAGCTTTGAAGCTTTGAATTCGAATTTGAGTTTTCAAAAACCATTTTTTGTTTGGATTGAGTGTTGTTGCAAACAATTGAAAATATGATTTGGAGTTTATATCTCGATTTTGAGGGTGTTTTGGTGAAGATTAAACTTCACTTTGGCTGAATTTTAGATTGAAACTCGAAGAAGAAGAAGAAGAAGAAGAAGAAAAATATTTACAAAATTGTAGAAAAATTATATATATATATATATATATATATATA
>MDKI01166768.1:0-14120 GCA_005239505.1 Nicotiana paniculata | reverse complement strand
TAAGAGTTAGAAGTTCTTCCCTAATTACTACAACGAAAGACTAGCTGAGGAAATAAGGAAGCATGCTTCAACTTAAGCATAGTGACCTAAAGTAGAAATGGTCGTGTAACAGTAGTCTCACTATAATGTTGTATGCACTCCATATGAAAGTGGAACCTATCGTAGTTAATGAACGGAAGAAGAAAAAAAATCAATCAAAAGTTGATAATTGAGATCATATGAGTTACAGGGAACTCCCGTATTCATGGGCACTAAGATAGGCCAAGTATCCATGCAGCAAGTGGCAGAACGACTAGGAAAAGTAAATGTTTACATTTAAAGACAACTGAGAAGGCGTGAAAGGAAATCTATGGTGCTAACATGATGAAAGGAAGGTTACGAGTAGTATAAGTAGATGTGTGTAGGTCGCAAGATAAAGTATGGTAGAGCAACAAGGTTTTAGCTAGACAGGAGTAAGGATAAGAAAAGGTGTGTGAGAAGATGACGAGAATAGGTAATTCCTCGGGATTAAACCCATCACAACAAGAGAGCTGATGGTTTCCATAGAGTTATAAAAAGCTCAGTATATCATGAGTGAACTCAAAGGTGTTTAAAATTAGGAGCATTTAGAAGAGATATAATGCTACCATGGTAGTAATGTAAGGGTGTAATTGTGATAAATGATAGGAGGATGAAGTTTAGACCTTTGATTGAGTAATGATTTAGAGAACAAGTATTTTATGAACTGCACGTGATTAGAATAACCCCATAAGATGAATCACATTGGGATGCTATGAAATACAGTTATTGCATTATAGTATCGTCCCTAAGTGGATCAGGAAAATCACTTCAGATGTTCCCCGATGAGACGTGAGCCATAGTGACGATATATTACATAAGAGATTTTACATTATCAGTGGTCGATTATAGATGAATATGAAGGTGAATCAACAATGAATGGACAAAAGTACAAAGTATGAGATGAGATTATGCTGTCATTATTAAGATGGAAGGTAATGAGGAAGCATTAAATGGCTTATATTTATACATATAGGATAAGCGGTGAGAGAAAAACCAGGAGTTGGGTGGCAAGTCTCCATAATAATAAACCGAAGTAAGAGTTATGGTATAGTATGACCTACCTAGTAGTGGTAAATCCATAAGCATAGATAACAGAGGTTATGAAACAAGATATAGCAATAGTCGTAAGTTAAACACAATACCAAACAAAGAACATTAGCACACCTATAGATGCCCAGAGGGACATCTTGTCATAGTACAATATATCTTCACCAAGTGAATCATAAAGATAGGTTAAAAGCTAACAAGAAACAAAAAAGGGGATAAGAGTTGCATTGGCGCACATTCAAGGTTAGAATTTTCTAGGCTGGATGAAAGAAGGTAGAAATAGTTATGATATTGAAATGAATTCGACCACTAGTCGTGGTGTGAGAAAGAGGCCTAAAGGGGGGATGTTCTAGCCTTTGGATTTATTCACCGAACAACTCCCTAGATGGAAAATACAATATTAAATTATTCATAAGACTTATTTCTTAAGATATGGAAAAGTGCATTAGTCAACATTCGAGGACGAATGCTCCAAAGGGGGGAATGATGTTACACCCCATGTTTTTGTACGTGAGAGTACATCGTAAGTCAATTGATGTACGCTCAGAAATAAGATTATATTTGAGGGTGAGAATATGGTTCATTACATGATAAAGAGGTTATGATATGAGTTAATTTTTATCGTATGATAGTTGTGTTCTACGTTTTGGAGTCAAGCTAGTTGTGGAACAAAAGTCGGCAAAGGTCTTCACAAGTTACACTCATAATGTGCTTAAAATTAGGTCAAATGTAACTAAGATTTTCTCCTAATATACTTGGAATTATTAGATGATCTACCAACCAAATTTAATATCTATACGGCGTAGGACTAGAGAGATAATTGAAGTTTCACGAGACTGCGTAGAATCATAAGTGACAAGTAGGTGGATCACTATAGCTTTTTGAGCAATACATTTCATGTGCTATATGAGGTCTTATTAGGACATATAATATACCAAATTAAAGTCTTGGAATTTAGTTTCCATTTCTCATAACCGTTTGTTCATACATCATCAGGATAAAAAGATATAAGTGTCGGAAGATGGACCAATCCTAGGGTGCCAAGCTAGCACCTCTTTGACTTTTCCAAACTTGATATTTATAAACCTTAGGTCGGCTTTCTCTTCATTATTTAGCATAAAACAACCAGAGAACACCCATAAAAATAACCTCAAGCTATCTTCTATTCTTTCAAAGAAGATTATCATTCCGGGCAAGAAATCGAGAAGCAATAACATCAAAACGATCCCTACGACGTAAGTGTCATTATACCACCTCTCCTTTTTCTTTGTAGTTAGAGTTTTGGAAGGTACTTCATATTTAAGAAACATCTAATATATGTATTTAAGTGTTTAAATATCAAGGAAGGTTGATAAATATGTTTCCTAATAGTTAGAACTCACGGGACGGTGATCGGAAGCCATGAGTTCGAGTTATTTGACTTGTAGCGGACTGTTTTGTGTTGTTGTTAGACTGCGTGTTTTACTACTGTTTTGTGGAGTTTTGGAGGATGAAGAGTGTGGATAAAAACCATATAGATGTAGGGTTGTAAGCTGGTCATTCGTTGTAACATTTACGGGTCGTTTGACACGACTACGGTGGTCGTCTTATATGTGAAGTGATTAGGTTGTGTGTGGACTGTTTTGGGAGGCTAAATATGATTATTATTGATGTTGTTTGGGATGTTTGGTGATTTTTTTGACTTGTGTTAAGTCATATAAATAGAGTAGGTTCTTTCCGTTTCATCGTAAAATAGGTTGTGGTCGATACATAATAGTTATGACGCTTAAACGATAACGATAGTGTCGTTCCTGTTATTGTAGATTAAGGAGTTCTGACATTTGTGTAGCTTGAGATTGGGGCAGTAGATACAAGGGTATGTGAGTCTATCTCTTTCCTTCTTTTGAACGAATCCGATTGTACATAATGCAATGAACGTGCTTCCAAAGATACTCTACTCTTAGAAGCTAGCAGTGCTTACATTGTTTCCCTTCTTATGGTACAATTGATGTTAAGGTTGCTTCTCTTATTCTTTTGTTATCAATGTTGTTGGTACTTCCTGATTCTTATAAGATTCTCGATGAAGAGTTAGCCGTAATGATGTGTACAGAGAATATCGACCTTACGTCGCTCCGAAAAGTTCAGAACATGATTCCAATGAGTCTTGCATGCATTATATATATGTATCTACTTTACTCTACCGAGCCGCGCTATAGCCGGTCAGGTATGGCACCTATTGTGCAACCACTGGTCAGTTGGGTTTACCGAGTCCTCTTTGAGGCCGGGTATGATATGATGATGATGATGCCCACAGAGGCGAATGTTCTATGATGATGATGATGCCCAGAGAGGCGGATGTTTAAAAAGATTATGTGTTTATATGTCTCATGCATTTCATGTTAATGTCTCTTAGAAGCACTCAGATGTTACAGGTTGTATCTTATACATCTCTCTTTACATTACTATTCTTATTTATGCTTTCTGCCTTACGTATTCAGTACTTTATTCGTACTTCCGTCCTTTATTTGTGGACGCTGCATGTCGTGTTGCAGGTCCTGATAGACAGGTAGACAAATCTCCCCCACTACTATAGGCTTTCCAATTCAGCGGTTATAGGCGAGATCCCTTCTCCGAACTTTCCGTGTTCTTGGTATGCATTTTTTGTTATAGATATTATGGGTATGTCGAGGCTCTGTTCATGCCATGTTGCATTAATTATGCTCTTTTAGAGGCTCATAGACAGGTGTCGACTCATGTATATTTTGGTATGCCTTGTTGGCTAATTTTTGTTGTATAGTCTTTCATGGCACCGTTGTAGCTCATACCTTTTATGTAGTTTCTTAGAAATCTTGTCATCCCATGTGATGTATGTTCATGACCATATATACCATTTATACTGATCTCTTTATCCCTTAAAGATAATAAGAAGGTTAGATATAATGTACGTTGGTGCTCGGCAAGTATGACCCGGGTGCTAGTAATGATCCTCTAGTTTGGGTCGTGACATAGGGTGGAATGTGAATGGTATGATGGGATTAGGTTTCACGCTGCTACATAAGAAATAAGGGTGGAATGTGAATTGTACGGTGGGATCGGGTTATACGCCGCAACAGAAGAAATAAGGGTGGAATGTGAATTGTACTGTGGGATCGGGTTGCACGCCACAAAAGAAAAAATAAGGGTGGAATGTGAATTGGGTGGGATCGGGTTGCACGCCACAACATAAGTAATAAGGGTGGAATGTGAGTTGTCCAGTGGGATCGGGTTGCACGCCGCAACAGGAGAACGATTGTAATAAGAAACTGTGGAATTCTCACTTGTGTTTTATCTCTGTGTAGTATTTGTTTGGTTTCTTTGACTGTCTCCTATCTGTGTATTGTTTGATTTTACTTAGAGTAAATATTGTTCATACATACTAGTACTAGTCCATGGTACTAACGTCCCTTTTGCCGGGGGCGCTACATCTTTTATATGGATGTAGGTGGTTCTATAGAAGGTAGCTCGGTTCGCCGATAGTGGTGCCTTCCTTTCCTCTTCTCAACAGTTGTGGTGAGCCCCACTTGCTTTCGGGGTCGTGCGTAGTCTATGCCATATTTTTTTTATATTCTGTTCTGTTAAGGTATAGTCGAGGCCTTGTTGCCGGCAAGTTTATATACTCTTTTCCGTATCTTTAGAGGCTCCGTAGACATTATGTGGGTTGTATATATTTATTTGGGGTAGTTGTCGTACTTTTTTGTAATCACGATCCCATATCGGGAGTGTTGTATTTTCAAATGTATGTTTTGGGAAGATTAAATGTTGAAAATGTTAAAAGAGGAAATTTTATTTATGTTGTAAACGCATGCTTTGATTCTATTTTGTTGTTTCACGTATAAATGTACATTATGAACACGGGGAAATGTGTTGCGTAGGAAAGGCAATCTAGGTCCGCTTGACCGGGTTCATCCGGTTGGGCGCCGGTCTCGTCCCTCGGTTTTGGGGCTTGACAAACTTGGTATCAGAGCCTCAGGTTTTAGAAGTGTCCTAGGATGTCTCGGAGCGGTGTCTAGTAGAGCCCTTCTTATCGGTGTGTTGTCAACCACATCTATAATTAGGGGGCTGCATGGACATTTAGGAAAGTACCCTTTAATGCTATTCTATATTGTGCGATGTGGTGAAAGGTGAGGTTGTCTACCTCTAACTCATGCATTGTTCCAATTTTCAGTAAATGGAACCCATGAAGAGAGCTAGACTCGGCCTAGAGGCCAGTGCCACCCTAGAAGTGGTCATAAATTCTCCAGCTGATGGTGCGGGTACGAATGATTCCCCGGCCACAAATCAGCCTGAATCCTCCACTCCAGGCCGGACTATTCCTATTCCTACTCCTACCCCAGCAGAGGGTGCTGAAATCCCTCTCGCTGATATTCCGGACCCACCTCTAGCTCCAGCTTCCGATACCGGGAATTCTGATGGGGACCTTAGGGGAGCTATCTAGATGTTGACCCAGTTAGTGGACTCTCAGACCCAAAGATCAAATGCTGCCCCTACATCCTCTAGCGAGCCAGGGGATTCTTCAGGTTCCAGAGTCAACCAGTTTCTGCGGTTAGCCCCCCATACTTCACAGACACCGACCTAGAGGCTAATCCTCAGGAGTTCATTAATGAGATGTACAAGACCCTCCGAGTTATGAGGGCTACCGAGATAGATGGGGTTGAGTTGGCTTCCTATAGTCTGAAGGGAGTGGCATATTCGTGGTTGGAGATGTGGGAGAGTTCCCATGGAGAGGGGGGCCTTCCGGTGAGGTGGGATGACTTTGTGGATGCCTTTATAGGTTATTTCTTGCCTGCCGAGTTTATGGAAGCCCGTGCTAGAGAGATTGAGGTCCTTAAACAGGGCGACATGAGTGTGTGGGAGTATCATATGGAGTTCGTGCGCTTTTCCAAATATGCTGTTCACATGGTGTCTACTATGGAGGCTAAAGTTTGTCGGTTTGTTCAGGCCCTTGGTCCCTTGGTTATTAATGAAGCTGCTACAGCTGCTCTGCATTCAAATATGAACTACGGAAAGATTGTGCAATTTTCCCAGGCTACGGAGGCTCGGAAATTAAAGATAAGAATGGAGAGGGAGAATAGTAGTACGGCCCGGTTAGAGGGCAACCCTGGGAGTTCAGTTGGAGGAGGGAGATCAGCCCTTGGGAGAGGGTTATCAGGGCCATCTCAGTCCTATGCTCAGTCCTCAGCCAGTGCGCCGCCATCAGGGCACAGTTATCACCAGGGAGGTCGCGTTGGACAAGGTTCAGACAACAGGAGGTTCCATCAGTCGGGTAGTTCAAGTGGGAGGTTCCAGCAGCAGCGGAGGGCCCCATGCCCTAAGTGCGGGAGGTTTAATTCTGAGCCCCATTACTTGGACATACCGGTATACTATAGGTGTGGAGTGAGAGGCCATGTTCAGCGAGATTGTCGTGCACCCAGTCAGGGAACGGGTAGGGGCACTACTCAGCCATCCAGTTCTTCAGCCGCTACATCTTTAACACGCCCACACGCCCTCCAGCCCGCGTCCTCTAGCTCCAGCAGGGTGCGGTGCATCTAGGGTTGGATCACGGGGTCAAGGGGGACCCAGTCGGTTCTATGCTTTGAGTGGTCGCCAGAGTGCGGAGCCTTATCCAGATGTTGTCACAGGTATTATAATTGTTCAGTTACATGATGTTTATGCTCTTATTGATCCCGGGTCTTCTTTGTCATGTGTTACTCCATTTATTCCTTCAAGTTTTGGGATAGAACCCGAATAGCTTCACGAGTCGTTCTCTGTGTCGAGTCCGGTTGGTGATTCTATTACGGCTGCACGAGTCTATATGAATTGTGATGTCACGATGCATGGTTGGGATACCACGACCGATCTTATTGATTTAGAAATGGTAGATTTTGCTGTAATTATGGGGATGCATTGGCTCTATTCGTGCTTTTCTAAACTCGACTGCTGAACAAGAATTATGAGGCTCGAGTTTCCTAATGAACCAGTTATTGAGTGGGAGGGGAATAATGTTGTGCCAAGAGGTAGGTTTAATTCCTACCTTAAGGCCTCAAAGATGATCAGAAAAGGGTGCATCTACCATTTGGTCCCGGTAGCGGACACCACTTCAGAGGTGCCTGCTCCCGAATCTGTGCCTGTTGTGAATATATTTCTTGAAATATTTTCGGACGAGCTTCCTGGGATTCCACAAGATAGAGAGATCAATTTCGGGATTGATGTATTGCCAAATACGCAGCGAATATCTATTCCACCCTACAGAATGGCGCCAGCAGAATTGAGAGAGTTAAAAGAACAATTGAAAGATCTATTTGAAAGGGTTTCATTCGGCCAAGTCTGTCGCCTTGGGGCGCACCGATTCTTTTTGTCAGAAAGAAAGACGGATCGCTTCGGATGTGTATTGATTATCAGCAGCTCAACAAGGTCACCATCAAAAACAAATACCCATTGCCTCGGATAGATGATTTGTTCGACTAGTTTCAAGGTGCTACGTTTGTCTCAAAGATTGATTTGCGGTCCGGGTATCACCAGTTAAGATCAGGGAGCAAGATATTCCTTAGACTGCCTTCAGGACTCGATATGGGCACTTTGAATTTCTGGTAATGTCGTTTGGGCTAACCAACGCCCCAGCAACTTTTATAGATCTTATGAATCGGGTTTTCAAACCGTTTCATGACTCCTTTGTGATTGTCTTCATTGACGATATCCTTGTTTATTCGCGAAGTCAGGAAGATCATGCTAATCACCTCAGGGCAGTTCTGCAGACTCTTCATCAACACTAGTTGTATGCAAAGTTTTAAAAATGTGAGTTTTGGCTAGAATCAGTCACCTTTTTGGGCCATGTTGTTTCCAGGGAAGGGATTCGGGTTGATCCCCAAAAGATTGCAGTAGTGAAAGTAGTCACATGGTCACGTGGGTCAGTTGTTCTATCATATTTGGGAACGTCAGGAATTTTAAACTTCTTGGGTATAGGAAAGGGTGCCGCACTTGGATTCCAAGGTTGTGGAGAATACCTATCAACATCAATGCCTTTGATGATAGGTGGTACTCCAGGAATTTGTTCGATGTGATCGTTCTGCTCCTTCATCTGTTTCTGCATGGTTAGCAGTAAATTTTTTAATTCTGAGTTATTAGATATACCTGGTCTCGTTTCCAGAGATTCATTAGGAGTATCTCCTCTTCCTCAATTTGCCAACCCAGATTGAGGATTTTCCATGGTGATGGTGTTATTGGAGGGTGGTGTCAGCGGTGTAGGTAACACTGTCGGTAATCCTCTCGCGAATTCTTGCAAATCTTGGCTCACATACTCTGCAATCATTTGCTTTACACGATCTTGTTCCACAATTTGATCACTATCACCATTGTCGTTAGAGGATCTTTCTGGGGATTGTTCCCTTGAACCACGTGGGGTTCCTGAAGGCGATGGAACTGGGGTTCCACTCCTTTGCTGATTGTTGTCGTTGGAGTTTGACATAGTTCAGAGGATATCCCTTGAAAAGCGAACAAAGATTATCAGATTCCCGGTAACGGAACCAATTTGTTTAACTAAAGAATTAGACCCTTTGACTAAAACTTTTTATAAGATGAACACGGGTTACTGATAATCAAGGAAATAAAGAAAAATGAATAGAAGAAAATATTGCAGAAATATAGAAGAGCGAAGTCAATTATATTCGAGAATCAGATGCCTTTACAAGTTGTATTCCCCTCACTTATATAGGACATTTTTATAACGTACAACTCTTGCTATGGTTGCTCATTAATGACTAATTATGACATTAATGAGGCGTTACAAAGGATAGCGGTAATTGGGGTACCGTTACATAACGTTCGAGCAATCAATTGTGGGTCTTTGAATCTGCCCGTAGCTTTGTCTAAATTCATTCTGACCGTGCCTCTCCCCTGTTTTGATCAGGTTGAGTTTCCCGTGTCTGATAAGCTCGAGGGTTTACTGAATCGAGCCTCTTTGTTCCATACCTCTTCAAAGAATCACATCCAGCTGTCGCGTTTTCCTGTGTCCACGTGACTGGCTGAGTTGTCAAAAGCTGGCTTACGTGTGAAACTCTTTTTTACCAATACAACTACATCTTTTATATGGACGTTGCTATCACAGGTAGCTCGGTCCGCCAATAGTGGTGCCTTCCTTTCCGCTCCTCAGCAGCTCTGGTGAGCCCCACTTCCTTTCGGGGTCGTGCGTAGTCTATGCCATCTTTTTTTTGCATATTCTGTTGTGTTAAGGTATAGCCCGGGCCTTGTTGCCAGCAAGTTCATATACTCTTCTCCGTATATTTAGAGGCTCCGTAGACATTATGTGGGTTGTATATATGTATTTGGGTAGCTGTCGTACTCATTTGTAACCACGATCCCGTACCGGGAGTGTTGTATTTTAAAATTAATGTTTTGGGAAGATTAAATGTTGAAAATGTTAAAAGATGAAATTTGACTTATGTTGTAAACACATGCTTTGATTCTATTTTGCTGTTTCACTTATAAATGTACATTATGAACATGGGAAAATGTGTTGGGTAGGAAAGACAATCCAAGTCCGCTTGACCGGGTTCATCCGGTTGGGCGCCGGTCTCGTCCCTCGGTTTTGGGGTGTGACACATCCACACAAGCCTAAAAATACCATACGAAATTGCTCGCGACATCAATAAAAAGAAACATCTTGAACTACGAATAGGACACCAAAACACATGAATTTCAAAATAAAGTTCAAGAACTTCCACAATTGCAACCAAGCATTCGAATACTATCAAATCAACTCTAATTGATACCAAATTTTGCAGACATGTTCTAAATAGCATAAAGGATCCATTCCAAGTTCTATAACCAAATTCTAAACTCGATAGCCAAAAGTAGGCCTACAGTTAAACTTTTAAATCCCTATTGCCAATTATCAAACAAAAACAACACAAATCAACCTATGGACCTCCGAATTCGGTTATGGGAATACGCCCAAGTCCAAAATAAAGATACGAAGCTATCAAAGACATCAAAACACCGTTCTAGGGTCGTTTTCACAAAAGTCAAACATTAGTCAACATAATAAACTTAGGCTTCCAAGCAAAGGACCAAAGGTTTCAAATCAACCCAAAACCTTCCCGGAACAAAACTAACCAACCCCGGAAGTCGCAAAACAAAAATTACACATGTTTGAAGCATCAAAAGGGGAAATGGAGCGCAAATACACAAAATGGCTGGTCGGATCGTTATATTCTCCCCCTCGTAAAATAAATGTTCATCCTCGAACGTGCATAGACACATACCTGAAGTAGAAAATAAGTGAGGATAACAACTCCGCATGTTATGCTCGGTCTCTCGGGTTGCCTCCTCGACCAGATGACCCCTCTATTGAATCTTCACTAAAGCATTATCCTTCAACCTCAACTTTTGGACATGCCCGTCCAAGATGGCCAGCGGCTCATCAACATAAGTCAAATCCTTGTCCAATTGGACTGAGCTAAGCTCTAATACTTGGGACAGATCGCCATAATACTTTTGGAGCATAGAAACATGACACACCAGGTGAACTGCCGATAAGATGGGTGGAAATGCAAGCTTGTAGCTCACCACCGAATCTCTTAGGGATCTCAAAATTACCGATATGCCTATGGATAAATTTTCCCTACTTGCCGAACCGCATTACACCCTTCATGGGTGAAACATGGAGAAAAACCCTCTCTCCAACCATAAATGTTATATTGCAAACTTTCTGATCAGCATGACTCTTCTGTCTGGACTGTGTTGTACGAAACATATCCTATATCAAATTGACTTTCTCCAAGGAATACCGAACCAAATCGGTTCCCAACAACCTAGCGTCTCCTGGCTCAAACCAACCAACTGGGGAACGACACCGCCTCCCACACAGGGCCTCATAAGGAGCCATCTGAGTACCTGATTGGTAGTTGCTGTTGTAGGCAAACTTTGCAGGCAAAAAAAACTGATCCCAAGAACCCCTGAAATCCATAAAACAGGCATGAAGAATATTCTCCTATATCTGAATGGTAAGCTCATACTGCATGTTCGTCTGGGGGTGAAATGTTGTACTCAAATAAAACCGTTGTCCTCGTTCTGAGATAGTCGACACCAGCACGCCGTGGAGATGAACAATCTTACAGATATATACCTGAGCCAGCTGCTCTGAAGAATAGGTAGTCATCACCGGGATGAAATGAGCCTACTTGGTCAACCTGTGTACAATAACCAATAATACATCCGATTCTGTGGGAGCCCAACAACAAAGTCCATGGTAACACATTCCCACTTCCACTCGAAAATCTCAAGTCTCTGAAGCAAACAACCCGGGCTATGATGCTCATACTTCACCTCCTGACTGTTTAGGTATCAAGACAGATACTCCACTATATCTTTCTTCATTCTCCTCAACTAGTAGTGTTGCCTCAAATCCTGATACATCTTAGCGGCTTTCGGATAAGTGGAATACCGCGAACCGTGGGGCTCCTCAATAATCAACTCACGCAACCCATACACATTTGGCACACATAACCGGCCCTACATCCACAACACTTTGTCATATTCAGTAGAAACCTCATTGGCATCGCCGTGATGTACCGTTTCCTTAAGGAAAATCAAATGGGTGTCGTCATACTGGCGCTCTATAATACGTTCATATAAGGAAGACTGAGAAACCACGCACGCAAGAACCGGGCTGGGCTCAAAAATCTAATCTCTCTCGAGGTTTGGAGGACGATCTTCTAATGCTACTCATGATCCTCCCAGCTGCGAGAATATACTAAGATGTCATCAATAAACACAATGACGAATGGGTCAAGATATGGGTGGAATACACTATTCATCAAGTGCATGAATGATGTTGGGGCATTGGTCAGCCCAAATGACATCACAGGGAACTCATAGTTACCATACCGATTCCTGAAGGCAGTCTTCGGGATATCTAGATCCTGAATCTTCAGCTGATGATACCCTGACCTAAAATCTATCTTTAAGAACACTCTAGCAACCTGAAGCTGGTCAAATTAGTCATCATTGTGCGGTAATGGGTACCTATTCTTTGTTCAATTTCCTATAATTAATACACATCCACATAGAACCATCCTTCTTTTTTCACTAACAGAACCGGAGCACCCCAAGATAATACACTAGGTTGGATGAAACCCTTTCCGAGCAACTCTGGCAGTTGTTCCTTTAACTCCTTCAACTGCGATGGCGTCATACCATATGGTGGAATAGAAATGGGTCGAGTGCTTGACAACAAGTCAATACCAAAATCGATATCTCTATCGGGCAGCATACCCCAAGATCTGCTGGAAATACATCTGGGAAGTCTCTCACTACCAGAACTATCAGCACTGACATCTCTCACAAAGGATAGATATGCATCACACCCCTTCTCAACCATTTGTTGAGCCTTTAAAAAGGACACAACCTTGCTGGGAATATAATCCAATATACCTGTCCACTATAACTATGGAAAACCTTGCATTGCCAGTGTCTCAATCTTAGCGTGACAACCTAGAATAGCATGATAGGGCAACAACCAGTCCATGTCCAAGATCACATCAAATTCTACCATATTTAGTTACAATAGATCAACTGTGGTCACAAAATCACCAATGACAACTAAACACGACCTATACACACAGTCCACAATAATAGAATCTCCCACATGCATGAATACATATACAGGTGATCGGCTTACCTAGTTTTAGAGACTAGATGCCATCACGACTCCTATGATTGGATCTAGGTCGTGACACTTGGTAAAACACAAGTGTAATGACTGAACGTTAGTATACACTTCTTAAGACATACAACAAAACGTGCTGAATGATTATGGAGTGACTATGAACTTCAAGCAAGCGTGTAAAACAAAAGAAAAGACTCTTAAAATGTTGAGAAGAAACCCAAGTAGATCATAGGGAAAGTTGCCAAAATATCTTCAGATGCCGGAGGTAACAAATCCAGGATCTATTACTAAGATGCACAAATCAAAAGATGGATGCTTCGTGTATCAATCTGTGCACTTTACACAACAAGTAAAGGATGAAATTATTATTGGCATATTCTAGTAGTTGATGGGACTTTCCTCAATGCATGACACCGAGGAATCATAATCACGGCTTGCACAAGATGCATCATTTACGTATTGATCATCAATGATATATTATTTAAACAGTTTCCTTCCTTCCTCCCTCCCCCCTCCTCCTTAAATCAGCGATATACTTGTAGCAATTTGATTCTTTTATACATGTAAAATTCTTCCCCTTTCTTATTCAGTAGTTGATTCAGAAAAAGATGCATCCGAGGAACAGTTTTTCAAAGAATTCTGGGAGACTTGTTTGGTTAGGGAAGGAATGTGCATATTTTAAAATTGGTGTGATAGTGTTGCAAAGGCATCTCTACTATGTATTAAGTGGTACTGCACTGTGCCTGTATCTTTCACCTGCAAAACAACATTATGGTGAAGTTCAAGAAGAGTCAAAATCAACTTGCAAAATATTCATCAAACTGGCCAAAGCATACACATTAAAAATTTCAATTCCTAAATGATAGAGATAGAAGCAATTAATAAGAGGGTGTCAGAATATCTATTTGATATTAAATACGACAAATGGTCAAGAGCACATTCAAAGTAAAAACAACAATACTAATGACATCAAACATTGTGGAATCCATGAATTCAACAAACACGTATGCAAGAGATCTCCCCATAACTATGTTACTAGATTTTATCCTAATTTGGTTAAGAAGCAAAACTTCAAGTACCAAAAGCTCGCAACATAAATATCATAAAGCTTAGACAAAAGTATGAAGATATGTTGGATAAAAATATGATTATGCATGAAAATTGATGGTGTATTTTCATCACCATACTTATTAGATACCATACATAATAGAATATAGAAAGACTTTTCAGTTTGTGTGATATTATATTAGAACAATATTATGTCTTTTTTCCTGTTTTTGGTACAATATTGGTAAATCACCTATGAATCTATTTTAATAATATCGGTAAAGTCGTTAAATAATTTGTTTTATAT
>ML339220.1:0-39057 GCA_005239505.1 Nicotiana paniculata | reverse complement strand
CCAGGATTATATTTGCAACGCCCGCTTAGTCTTCTACAAGACATAGTTGAGCGTGATCAGATGTCATTGGTCCAATCGAGCCCACCGCCTCAAATGGGCATCGATTCATCTTGGTAGCGATTGATTACTTCACCAAGTGGGTCAAAGTAGCATCTTACAAAGCAGTGACTAAGAAGGTTGTGGCAGATTTTGTCCGCGACCGGATTGTTTGTCGGTTCGGAGTTCCAGAATTTATCATCACTGACGATGCCGCCAATCTCAATAGTGATCTGATGAAAGCCATGTGCGAGACTTTCAAAATCAAGAACAAGAATTCCACAGTATACAAACCTCAAATGAATGGAGCCGTAGAAGCCGCCAACAAAAATATCAAGAAGATACTGAGGAAAATGGTAGAGAATCACAAATAGTGGCACGAGAAACTACCATTTGCCTTACTTGGATACCGTACCACAGTCCGCACATCAACCGGGGCAACACCCTATTAGCTTGTTTATGGTACTGAAGTTTTTATTCCTGCCGAAGTAGAGATTCCTTCCTTTAGGATCATACAAGAAGTTGAGCTCAACGATGCAGAATGAATAAAAAGATGTTATGAGAGCTAGCCCCCATAGATGGAAAAAGGATGAATGCGGTATGTTACTGACAACTTTATTGGAACAGGATGTCTAGAGCCTTCAGCAAAAGAGTCAAGACGAGACAGTTCACACCGGGGCAGCTGGTGTTGAAGAAGATCTTTCCGCATCAAGATGAAGCCAAAGGAAAATTCTCTCCCAACTAGTAAGGTCCTTACATGGTTCACAGAGTATTGACAGGGGGAGCCCTCATACTCACAGAAATAGACGGAGAAGTATGGCCAAAACCAATCAACTTGGATGCAGTCAAGCGATATTATGTGTAACTATTTATGTTTTCCGCATATGATGTAAATTCAACTACACTCGACCTGATTCCCGCTGAAGAGGGGATACGTAGGCAGCCCTGTAGGTTCGGTCACAATTCAATAAAAATCTTATTTTCCCCATAATCAGAAACTGGGACAGAATTTTGAGGACGACTCTCAAAATTCTGAAGCAAGTCCAGCCGTTCGTAGCATGTACAGCAGTCAGAGGTGTTTTTCCATCTAACTGGGGCAAAATTTTGAGGAAGGACCCTCAAAATTCTACGGCAGGAGAATTCGCAATGTCTCGATCGTGTCACAGTAACTGGTTCATCTAACCAGTTTTCTAAAAAACATATTTTTTCTATGACTTTGAAAACTATACATGCTTTCTTTTGAAATAACTCTGTTTAGCAAACGCTACCCCCAATGATTTGAACAGGATCTTCAGACCGAGCAAAGCAAGTCAAGCAAGCCGACGGAGGCACGAACCAACCTCCCCCTTACAGAACTCATAATTTTTCTTTGAATGCAGGAACAAAGAATATACATGCTTCAAAGTCAAAATCTTCATAACAACCGCGATACTGAAGTCTACTACCAGCTAAGAGAACTCTGCTTTCATCGGCTATTTGTTCTATTTTGCATGGGACTAAGCCCTGTCCCGAATCTTGCATGAGACTAAGCTCTGTCTCAATCTGCATGAGGCTAAGCCCTGCCTCCACATTTGTATAAGGCTTAGATCTTCCTTCATCTGCATGGGACTAAGCCCTGTCCCGAATCTTGCATGAGACTAAGCTCTGTCTCAATCTGCATGAGGCTAAGCCCTGCCTCCACATTTGTATAAGGCTTAGATCTTCCTTCATCTGCATGGGACTAAGCCCTGTCCCGAATCTTGCATGAGACTAAGCTCTGTCTCAATCTGCATGAGGCTAAGCCCTGCCTCCACATTTGTATAAGGCTTAGATCTTCCTTCATCTGCATGGGACTAAGCCCTGTCCCGAATCTTGCATGAGACTAAGCTCTGTCTCCATCTGCATGAGGCTAAGCCCTGCCTCCATATTTGCATGAGGCTAAGCTCTGCCTTCATCTGCATGGGACTAAGACCTGTCCCGAATCTTGCATGAGGCTAAGACCTGCCTCCGTATTTTCATAAGGCTAAGCTCTGCCTTTATCTGCATGGGACTAAGCCTTGTCCCGAATCTTGCATGAGGCTAAGTCCTGCCTCCACATTTGCATAAGGCTAAGCATTGCCTTACCTTTGCATGAAACTAAGCCTTGTCCCGAATTTTACATGAGACTAGGCTCTGTCTCCATCTGCATGAGGCTAAGCCTTGCCTCCATATTTGCATGAGGCTAAGCTCTGCCTTCATCTGCATGGGACTAAGCCATCTCCCGAATCTTGCATGAGGCTAAGCCCTACCTCCATATTTGCATAAGGCTAAGCATTTCCTTCCCTTTGCATGAGACTAAGCTCTATCTCAATATTGCATGAGGCTAAGCCCTGCCTCCATATTTGCATAAGGCTAAGCTCTGACTTCATCTGCATGGGACTAAGCCCTGTCCCGCATCTTGCATGGGACTAAGCCTTGTCCCGAATTTTGCATGAGACTAAGTTCTGTCTCCATCTGCATGAGGCTAAGCTCTGCCTTCATCTGCATGGGACTAAGCCCTGTCCCGCATCTTGCATGGGACTAAGCCTTGTCCCGAATTTTGCATGAGACTAAGTTCTGTCTCCATCTGCATGAGGCTAAGCCCTGCCTCCAGATTTGCATAAGGCTAAGCTCTGCCTTCATCTGCATGGGACTAAGCTCCGTATCCATCTACATGAGGCTAAGCCCTGCCTCCATATTTGCATAAGGCTAAGCTTTGCCTTCCAATTGCATGGGACTAAGCCCTGTCCCAAATCTTGCATGAGGCTAAGCTCTGCTTCCTATTTTCATAAGGACAATCATTGCCTTTCTATTTGCCGAGACTAAGCGTTGTCTCTCCGGCACTATCTATTTGACCTTCTTTCGAGCTAAGCTCTGCCCTTAACTTCACAAGACTAAGCCTTGTCTTGTTTCTCTTAATATCATGTTATTGCATCTCATGGGCTGAAATATCACCAACTTTTCCAAAGGCGTCATAGTCTAAAGGCATCATCCTCATAGCCGGAAGACACCATGCCATGGCCTGAGGATCTCTCAAAGTTGCATATCATTATTCAAAGGGGTCATGGTTCGGAGGCACCATTTTCATGGCCCGAGAACATCATTTCATGGCATGTGAATCCCTCACTGAACAATTCATGGCCCAGGACATCATGGTCTAAAGGCGTCATCCTAACCGTCCAAAGACAATTCTCATGGTCCGAAGGGAATCTGCACCATGTTTAAATTTCCGCACAAATATATGCTCACTGTATCTCTTTATTTGCAGGTGACCCGATAAGCAACCATTACCCCAACGGGAGCGATCCCGCTCCATTTCGTCATACTATTTCAAACCTGACCGCTAACCGAAACTATTTCACCTATTCAAAACCTTGTGTATGTTCTTATGATAACTTCATCGGTATATTTCGCCGGTGAATCCAGAACTACACACGGCCTGATTCCTATAAAACCAGGGATATGTAGGCAGCTCGGAAACCAAAGTGCGGCCTATGTCTCACAAAACACCTTACTCGGTCAAAATTGGCCATCATATCTTTATCCGACAACTCTTTCATCCTTCCCGGGTAAAGAGGTGCAGCTGTTGATACCTAATTTTTCCCTATATTATTTCCAAAATGCATATATATCTTCAAAACAATGTATGAGCATCAATTTTCATAATTTCTACATTTTTTAAAGATTTTTATTTAATTTATCCCAGTATTTTTTATTATATAGACAATTACTAATTGCATCACCATTGGTTTTATAACAATTTTATTGCTTAATTTTATCATTTATATTTACACTAAGCTTTAATTATTTTATGAATAGCCGTACTTACATTTTAGGGTTATAAATGCAATAACTTTGCAGTAGTAGCCCACAGGTGCATAATTACCTTATTTCACAAGAAAATGACTTTTTGTATTTTTATAATATTAAGCAATTATTTTTAAATCAATTTTATGCATAAAAATCATTTTTTATCATTTATTAACTATTTTTACAAATTATTTTATCAATTAAGTGGGTATTTAACAAGTAGCCTCTTTTAATTTGGTTTAATTTCGGACCTAAGCCCAAATTATTACCCCCAGCCCAATTTAAATCATAGCCCAAATACCCATAACCCAATTCTTAAACCCGCCCAAAACCCAGATAGAATCCTGGCCGTTGATCTCAGAAGATCAACGGTCCAGGATCCATTTCCTTTTTTAATTAACCCCTAACACCCTAACCCTAATCATTCACTCAACTCGGCCTCCCTTGAATCCCTCCTCCTATGTTCTCTCTCTCAAGCTCTCCCCTAACCCTAATCGCCGCCACCGGCGAGAAGCTTCCTTCTATGGTGTTTCCGTGCATTCTCCGACCACCACTGGTCTCCTATACTCCCTGAATATTTTATTTCATGAGCCCATAGAAGAATCTCATAGAGATTCAACCAGACTCTTGCCTGAAAATTGTTTACCGGCCTGCCTATGGCCTTTCTCGTTTGTGAGTATTGGTTTCCTCCTATTTTTAGTTTGAATCCATAGTTTTTGACCGAGTTTCTTTCATCTCTACTGTTTTTCTGAAAACCCTACTTTACGACTACTATACTGTGTTTACTTGCATTAGAAATCCGGCCTTTAGGTTTATATTGTGTTTACTTGCATAAGAAATCATGTCTTTAGGATCATATTATGTTATTCGTATTAGCAATCATGCTTTAGGTTTATATCATGTTTACCATGCTTTTAGATCACTTGGCATACTAGGCAATCTGTTATAGGCTCATTACCTCATTTGTTATAGAATTTTGCTTCTGCATAATCATGATCACCTAGAAATCCTGTTATTAAGTTACCGCTGCAATTCTGCATAATAAAATGTACATCATCTGGGTGCATTAGAAATCCTGCTTTAGGATTGTGTATGTATTCATTTTACATCATGTCTACATTGCCTAAGTCAATAATCGTCCTGTCTATAAGATGTTTAAAAGAAATTTCATTGCCTAGGCAAGCCTGTAGGATATTTGAAATCTTGCAAATGGTAAAACTATGCTTTGCTAAATTATTTGTGACTGCCCAGATTCAACAGGTTCTAAAAATCAGTAGGCAAACTGATTAGGTCTTTACCACTTCTCCTTAACATAATGATGCACATTCTTTGTTTGTCATGCTCACCTAGATATCATGTTCTAGGAGCTTTTGTGGAACACCTGGAATCTTGTTGTTTGAGACGTGTGAATTGCCTGTTTATTTGCTGAGGTAAACATGAGCCCTTAATTGTTGTCTTACTTGACAGTCCTATTTGTTCTTTGTTGTCGCTTAGATTTTCCCTTTTAAACACTTTAGGATAGTCTAGAACTACCTAAAAATAGAGGTCTTAAACACCTTCGAGACCACAAGGAAGGGAAGGGTAATGCACGCTTAGAGTTCGCTTAATTAAAATCGCTTATACAATCGCTAAGGGTGGGGTAATCAGGTAGTAAAAGGATATGATGACCTGTGCATTAATGCCACGTGTAACCCCTCTAGTTGAGGAAGGATTACCGGGCATTGTACAGATGTGATCCTATAGGGTAATAACTTAGGACTTCCCTATCTTTATACATATGTGTGCTTAGGCTGCTTACCTATTAAACTTCCTTTATCTTATTTACATATGTATTCTTAGACTGCTTATCTGTTAAATGATTAATTCACTAAGCAAGTTTGGCCAGGACCCACCATTGTGGACCTCGAGGGGTGCCTAACACCTTCACCTCAAGTAATTTCAAGCCCTTACCCAATCTCTGGTAATGTAGATTGGTTTCACGAGTTACTTGCATCAGGTGCCCTAACGCACCTTAAATCCGTTAGGTGGTGACTCTTCAATTTCTATACCCCCTTTCCCAAAATGAAGAGAGTTGTCCCAAATGAATGTCGAAACCCGATTCCGCGAGGAAAAAGGGGGGCGCGACAGTAAGCAGAATAGTAAGCAAAACAAAATGATTGTATAGCTTTTTCTCAGTGAATAATGATGATTATAAATGACTAGAATCCCTTTTTATATAGTAGAGGAATTCTAATCATGGTATACTTCTAATTACAGAAGAAAATTATATAAACAGCTGATCAACCGCTGCTGATTTGATCCGTTCCAAGATTCACGCCACGATCCTCGGCCAATCACTGATATCTCGATCTTTTCGTTACTAAGATATCCTGATATTACTCGAAGTCTATCTCCTCTGGCTTTGATTGATACCGACCTCGATCTAGAAAGCAGCTTCGATTTAGGACTCAATGTCTCAGTTCTTTGACGCAACGTCCCAGTCTCGATCAAACAGCAAAATCGGGTAGCCCCGATTTCTACCATATACAAATAGTCCCCTCGTTTCTTGGAATATAATGATAAGAAACGAATTGAGCCTTTGAATTTTCTGTGACCTCGATAGAAAATGATGTCATCCTTATGACTTAAACGATGGAAGTGATCGAAACGTCTCGTCGGTACAGTTCCCCAAACCATTAATGCGCGTCCGTTGGCGGTCGACCACTAGTGCCATTGAACCGCCACCGTAAATCCATAAATTGGGCTCCTTTTTATTGATTCACAATTTACTTTTTTTCTCCATCTGTTCTTCTAAACTTTTATCTTTCTCAGATTCTTCTCTTTCGCCACTACTTAGGTTATCGCCGCTAGTTCCAAACCACCAATATTCACTACCTTCTTCTTTCTTCAACCTATATAATGGTGAAAAAATCCAAAACTATTCCAAAAAAGGAAAAAACTTCCTCTTCTTCTTCACGGTCGGCCGATGATAAAATGCCGGCAGAACCGCTCCCTGGGGAGTATGTTCCTGGCCTGTGTTTTCTTAAATTTGACTTCAAAACCGAGAATCCTCCATCCGTCCCTAGTCGATGTGAGCACGTGTCTAGGTATGTTTGCTCGATAATGGTGGGATATCTCGAGGATATCAAAAGGGATTGCAACCGGGGGAGAAAGTTGTAGAGATCCCTTCTCCTGAAGAAAGCATTACTACCCACGTGAAAGGGCATCTAAGTGTTTACACTTATCCTTTCAGTTTAGTCCCCCTAGATCCGGTTATCATTGACTTATGTCGTCAATATCAGATGAACCTAGGCCAAATACACCCTTCTTTTTGGCATATTGTGATCATGCTCTGATTTTTCACTAGCAAAGTTGAGGGGCTGCCATTCACCCTCGATCACCTCATCAGGTTATACAGCCCTCGAATATTTTGAGGTTTGATCAAACTTCAACGTCGAGCGACCAAGGCATTGTTCTCTAGTATTGACGAAGACAAGGACCGCGGGTGGATGAGTCGGTTTGTTCGGGTGAGGACTTGTGACCTTATCCTGAAGGAGAAAATGCCATTTCCCGAGAAATGGTACCCGAAACGTAAGTAACACTCTACTCGTTAATTTTCATGTTTTCATTTTCTGCTTCATTTAACATCTTCCTTCATCGTGCAACCGTTGCTTGGATGCCTTGAGCAGTCCCTGACCTCGAGGACTGGGTTCGAAGACTGGCTTCGACTTCTTCCTATGTTGAGCATTGTTGTCGCGACTTGGCAAAAGGTCGATGGGAAGCAAAGAACCATGGTAAGTTTCCCTTTTCTTATTTCTGAGGCATTGGTTACACTTCTTTCACTTACTTAATCATTTCTTGTGCAGGCCTTAACAAAGATGCGGTCTTGAGGCCTTCGAGTAGCGAGGAAGAGGCTATGTGTAACGACTCGACCGGTTGTTTTGAGAATTTGTACGTCGCTCGGTAGTTTGAGGGCATAAGTAGCTCCTTATGATGTATTGTGACTTATGCGAATCATGGGTTTTGGGTTTCATATTATTCATAATCGGTTTGGAAGAGTGAGTTGGGCTCCTTATGATGTATTGTGACTTATGCAAATGTTTAAAGACAAGGAATCGATAATTGGGCTTCATTTCAATATTTTGAAATCGCGCTAAGGCGATTTTAGAGAGGATTTTCGAGGGGATTCTTGAGGTAAGCTTCTTGTACTCATTTCTGATCAATAATCTTGATTCCCCATTGTTTTCCCCACCTAGATTATGTTGTTTTGGGGTGAAATTTGGGAGTTGGAGGTTAAGGATTTAGAGAGTGAAAATTGGGGATTTGAGGGACCAAATGAGGTTGAATTTTGATGAATTTAGTATGGGTAGACTCGTGAGTGAATGGGTTGTCGAATTTTGTGAGTTTTTTCGGGTTCCGAGGTGCGGGCCCGGATTGGGCTTTTTGGCCAATTTCGGGTTTTGTTTCATGATTTGGTCTTTTACGATCGGGATTGGTTCCTTTAACATTATTTGATGTATTTGAATTTTTTGTTGGTTAGTTTGGAGCCGTTCGAAGTTCGGAACGCGCGGGATGGCATCTTTGGAGCATCGTTTGGCTTGCTCGGCATTGGAATTGGCTCGTTCGAGGTAAGTAACTATTTAAACTAAGTGTTGAGGGTATGAAACCCCACATTACGTGTTAGTGATTGGTATTAAGGTGGCACGCATGCTAGGTAATGGGCATGTGGGTGTGCGCCCTGTGAAATGGGACTCCATGGTTTCCATGGCCCTTTATAGTGGCCCTACTTTATCGATATCTGTGTTTTCACCATGTGAGAGCTGTCAATCATTCTAGATATCTTGTTTAGACTTTATGTCGATACTGTTGAGACCCACAGTGGTCGTTTCTTGCTGTCATTTTACAGACTTCATTAATATTTTGTATTCAGTCATGTTCATGCATTCATATCATATCTCAGTCTCAGTTGTTATCTATTGATACATCATATTCTTTTTGTCAGGCTAGTTACATGACATTGTGAGCCCGTGAGTGAGACTGGACAGATTGATGATTGAGTAAGGTCAGGGGCCTGGTTGTGAGGATATTGATACCATAGCACATGAGTTGTCCGTGTAGCACGTGAGTTGTCTGTGCGGATCCAGGTATCAATATCATAGCACGTGAGTTGTCCGTGCAGCACGTGAGTTGTCTGTGCGGATTATAGAGCTTGGGTTGTAGGAGCCCCTCCGGAGTCTAAACACCCCCCAGTGAGCGCGGTCGACTATAAACGTGTGTGGATCGAGATACATGGCATTTACATGCACACATGACATACAGACATTTGCATGCACACATGACATATAGGCCTAGGGATGCATTTTCCTTACGCTATATAGCATCACGTCATATTTATTGTTGAAAGGATTTTATACTATCTATTTGAAGGGAAATGAAACATCTAATTTATTGTTGAAAGGATTTTTGGGAAAAATTACAGTTTTCGAACTTACCTGTATTTCGGCATTTTCGGAAAAAGATTTGAGTTCTCACTAATATATATTTGAAAAGCATGCCTATTTTCTGGAACTGTGAATGAGTTGAGCATTTTACTTCTGAGATACTCTTTTTATTACTTGTATTATGTTGTTGCAAACTATTGTAGAATACTGGTATTGTACCTGACCTAGTGTTAGCTTGTCACTGCTTTCAACCTAAGGTTAGGTTTGTACTTACTCAGTACATGGGGTCGGTTGTGTTGATGATACATTTCTGCACATTGCGTGCAGATGTTGGTTGCTATTATTGTTGTGCTCGATGGTTGCAGGACTTGAAGATGTATCGGCGTCCCTGTTATAGCTGCCTCCTCGGTTCGGGGTAGCCTTAGATGATATAATTTTGTTTATGTACTTCTCAAACCGTCTATGTATTTAGTTCATTTTCGCTTTGTAAACTCTATTCGTGGAAGCTCGTGATTTGTATTACCAGTCCTTGGGAAATGCATACAATTCCGTCAATCACTTTCATTTAATTGTCTTGTTAATATAATTGAAATTGGATAATTATTAGTCGGCTTACCTAGCAGGTTGGGTTAGGTGCCATCACGACTAGTAAATTTTGGATCGTGACAGATTGGTATCAGAGCTCTAGGTTCATCGGTACTACAAGTCATGAGCAAGTGTCTAGTAGAGTCTTGCGGATCGGTATGATGACGTCCATACCTATCTTTGAGACGCTACAGGACATTTAGGATACACTTCCATTCTTTCTTTCCTTATCGTGCATCATTAATTTGGCTTGAAGCGTAACTCTTTGAATTCCTTCCATGCATTCGTATGCGCACATGAGTGCTCGGTATCAGTTGTGCATCAACGTCTTATGATTCTATGATTGAGGTGTGAGATGTGTTTTTTGGCATACTGATGATGGGCTAGTATGGAGGACTTGAGGCCGGGTTTTGAGTATAGCTTGAGCACGGAGATTTCGATTATTTGGGCACGTGCTTTTGGGACTTATATGTATGTTGGTGTCCGTAGTAGTGGATTTGTGATTTAATGACTATGTAGTGAGTATGATTTGACTGCGATATTGTGTTCGGATTGATCAAATGTGTTGAGAAGGGTTTACTTTAGATGTAGCAAGGACTATCGGGTGTTTGATTTCTATCTTGACTTGGCGTATGGCTTCGAGGTATGGGTGTGTTGAAAGATCTCTCATGTTGTTTAGTTGTGGGGTGAAGTGGATCTTCATGTCGTGTTATGAGTTTAGACTCATGAAGGTTAGGTGATTGCGAAGTAATTGTGACTGTGGAAGGGTATAGAAAGATGTCAGTTGAGGCTAAGCAGGTGGGTTATCTCCTACGGGGTTTCCTGAGATTGTGTGATCCCTATGTTGTTTTGCAGCGAGTTCTCTTTTACAAGTGAATTATATATGTTGCAATTTGAGTTCGGGTCGCTTATGGGAGCTGGTGTGACTGCTACAAGGATGAATGCGGGATTTGTAGATTATTCGAGATATTAGATGGGTTGTGTTATATGAAATTATGAAGGATTCAGTTGAATCTCACTGTGGTATTATGACAGCAACAGAGTATGGACATTGTGAGTAATTGAGTGTTGTGATCTATGGCTTTGAGCCAAGTGGGGGAGTCTGCTATCGACGAGTAGATTGCTAGGTCATGTGTTGTAATGGTTTTGGTTTGAGGTATAATTGTGAATCAGTTATGACTTGCAAAGGTTGATATCGTGGAGGACTCGGGCAAGGGAATTTCTGGATACGGGTTATATTACACTCTATGGGTATATGGAGATAATTGAATGGTTGAGTTGTTATTCGTAAAGGATCTAGTGTGCATGAAGTAGGAATTTGCTCGGTTTCTTAGAAGTGTGGGATACTCCATGGGGTGTTGGTGTGCTAATGGGGCACAGGTCGTTCAGTCTATTGGGTCAGTTTAAGTGAGATCTTGGTAGAGTGGATGACTCTCGAGAATGGTTCTAAGGGATTCAAGATTTAAATATAGCGATTGGTATTTTCCAGATTGGTATATGTCTAGAATCTGAGATTTACATTGGATTGTGTCGAGACTTACAGTATTTCTATATCATTATGGATTATACATTTGAGTATCAATAAGGTGAAGTAAATATTTTTAGGCTCACATAAGGTCTCATTAGAATGGTTGTCTCGGCTGTGGTACTTAAGAGGGAACTCAGGGGCTTATGGACCTTAGGGCATTGGGGTTTTATACTAGGGTCTTTTGTGTGGTGAATTTTGATTAGGGATCGTGGTATTCTAGCAAGGAGGCAATTTAGAAGGGACTTGGAGAAATAGCACAGCTTCGTAGTAGGTTGGATCAGCACAGTAATGAGTATCGATTTGTTGGGTATTTATGACGTGACTATTCTCTACAGGTTCTTCGGGGCAATGCTCTTGGGTTTTGGCGACTTGTGTGGCTGGATTGAGTTAGAGAGATTCAGTTCGGATGGTTTGGTTATGTGCAAATGGGTTCTAAGAGTTCTCAATGGTTTTTTACCACGGTTCGAGGGGTATATTTCCTACTGGCGTGAGGAGCATGTAGAGTATAGTGAATTTATCCTCGATGAAGTCAAATGGAAGGTCCTCGACTGATTGAGTATGTAGTTGCTTGTGACTCGGAGTGGGATATGAAGTTCTCGTATTTTTTATATGATAGTATGGTGGATGCAGTGTGTTGTGTGGGATTGAGATTTGTATGTGCTAGGTCATAATTTAGTTTTGGAGGGAAGGTCATAAATTTGTAGGCAACATGGATGGTCTATGATGACTGAGAAAGTGATAGTACTACTATTTAGAGAGGCTTAAAGAGGGTATATATTTTAGAAGAGGCAATGTGTTTGATTTATGGATACTTCACTAGTACTGCGACACTCTCCTGATCGATCGACTACTGATATTTATATTTTTCTCTGTGCCAAGGAAGAATTTTAGAAGTATTTTGTCACGGGATGATCGTGTGTGAGAGATGTGTTAGACATTCTGGCAGTGGAGTTGGGATCAGATATGGTGATTCGTATATTCTATGGATTTGGAGAATGGGAGTTCTAGTAAACAGGTTATTTCGTGGTTGTGGATTGTGCATATGTGAACAAATCTAGATATGTGTTATGATTCTGTCATTGTGGACTTTCAGAGGGTTATTTAACTATTTGTGGGTGTCTAGAGCTGATTTGTGGGTTCATTGGTAGGCCCAATTAGGATGTGCATTCTACACTGAGCCGGATTGATTGGCTCCACACTGCTATTGTTGAGGGATGTGGCATTCGGTTGTTGTTGAGCTTATTCGTGTTCTAAAATGATCGGTGAGTTACTCTTATATGCTACGAGGAGTTGCAATTCCTTGGTTTAGGCACACATGGTGCGGTCCTATTGTGGTCTTATAACGGAATTTGAGCGATATGAGCAATTGCGTATTGCAAGATTAAGAGCGTATTAGTTATGTTCCTTCGGGTTTTGTATGGTATCGTCTGATTCTCCATGGTTATGGTAAAGCACTTTGGGTACTGGACTTATTGCTTTTGAGCAGGGTGGCTCGAGGTATATGATATGGACCAGCATCTGGATGGAGTCGCGCATTGCAGTGGAGTTATGTTGACATATAAACCTTTGCGTTAGAGTCGGTTGATGGTTCTACGGTGTGTGATGGGTTCTTAGCTTTTGTGGTGGTGGTACCTGTTGAGTTTGCGGGACGGTTCTCTTGATTGAGTCATTTTTGCTATTGAATACATTTGGGTGGTTGATTATTGGTGCATGGATTGCACGGTTTGTGGCTCCGAGTAGTATTTGTGTTGCTTGTTAATAGGTTAGTTGGTATTCGATAAAAGGAAGTCGTCGGATCTACGATGGGTGTTATCAAATTTGATTGTGGTATATTTGGAAGGATAATATCAGAAGTCGGCTTAGGAATCATGTTGAAGGAGAGGGAGTTCCACAGCTTGTGTATTTGATGAATGGTTATGATTTTCCACGTGTTTCTTTCATCATTGGCAGTATATGAAGGTGTTAGAACGAGGCTTTGTTCGATAAGAGGTGTATTAACCGGCATTGGGTTATTTGAGCAGCTACTGTGATTAGAAATTATCTCTATGAGTGTTTGAGTTATGTGGTATATCATGTGATTTCAACTTGGTTTATGACTACGACTAGATATAGCTTGTTCAGACTTATTTAGTGTGTTGATGCGAGATTCTGATCTTGTAGAAATATCGGATGTAGAAATTAGATTCTAAGGCTTATGGGCTAGGTTGGATGAAGAAATTTCAGTTATGTTGTGTTATCAGATCTATGTGGGATAGGTTGACGTGGGATCACCCCCGGGTATATGCATGGTAAGGTTACACAGCCATTTGATGACTTTTGGAACAACTCTTGGCACGTTCGAGGACGAACGTATGTTTAAGTGGGGGAGGATATAACGACCCGACCGGTCATTTTGAGCATTTTTACTTCGCTCAGTAGTTTGAGGGCATGAGTATCTCCTTATGATGTATTTTGACTTATGCGAATCGTCGGTTTTGGGTTTTAGGTTATTCGGAATCGATTTGGAAGAGTGAGTTTGTTGTGGGAGCTTTAAGTTGAAAGAGTTGACCAAGTTCAACTTTTCGAGAATTTGACTCTGTATTTGAATTTTGATGGTTCGGTTAGCTCCGTTAGGTGATTTTGGACTGAGGAGCGCGTCCGGAATGTGATTTGGAGGGTTGTAGTAGAATTTGGCTTGAATGGGCAAAAGTTGGAAATTTGGCGATTTTGGTCGGTAGTGGAAAATTTGATATCGAGGCCGGAATGGATTTTCGGAAGTTGGAATAGGTTTATAGTGTCATTTGTGGCTTGTGTGAAAAATGTGAGGTCATTCGGACGTGGTTTGGTAGGTTTCGGCGTCGTTTGTGGAATTTGCAAGTTTAGAAGTTCTTAGGCTTGAATATGAGGGTAATTTGGTGTTTTTTGAGTGATTCGAAGGTTCGACTGAGTTCGTATGGGGTTATATCACTTTTTGGCATGTTTGGTGGAGGCCCCGATAGCCTCAGGTGAGTGTCGGGTGGTTAACGGGTCAATTATTAGTGTTGGGAGATGACTGATTCCGCTGGTGTTTGTGGCTGATGCTGTTTTCCGTACCCTGCGGATGGGGAGACGCAGGTGCGAGGTCGGAGGTGCATGTGGGGAGTCGCAGATGCGGAAATAGAGAACTTGGGCTGGGTCCGCAAGTGCGTAGGATTGGTCACATCTGCGAGCCCGCAGGTGCGAGACCTAGGGCGCAGATGCGGAAGGGAGGTGTTTGGCCAGTGCCGCAGAAGCGGATTGTGATGCGCAGGTGCGCGTCCGCAGGTGTGTAACCTGGGGCGCAGGTTCGGAACTGGGGAACTTAAGTGGTTTTCACAGGTGCGAGGAGTTGAGTGCAGGTGCGGTTCCGCAGGTGCGAAAATATGGCCGCAGGTGCGAAAGGCCTGGGCAGAATGTTTAAAGACAAGGGTTCGAGAATTGGGCTTCATTTCAATCTTTTGAAATCGGGCTTAGGCGATTTTTGAGAGGATTTTCGAGGGGATTCTTGAGGTAAGCTTCTTGTACTCATTTCTGATCAATAATCTTGATTCCCTATTATTTTCCCCACCTAGATTGTGTTGTTTTGGGGTGAAATTTGGGAGTTGGAGGTTAAGGATTTGGAGAGTGTAAATTGGGGATTTGAGGGACCAAATGAGGTCGAATTTTGATGAATTTAGTATGGGTAGACTCGTGAGTAAATGGATTGTCAGATTTTGTGAGTTTTGTCGGATTCCGAGGTGCGGGCCCGGGTTGGGCTTTTTGGCCAATTTCGGGTTTTATTTCAAGATTTGGTCTTTTACGATCGGGATTGG
The DNA here is from genome assembly GCA_005239505.1 of Nicotiana paniculata. NCBI lineage: Eukaryota > Viridiplantae > Streptophyta > Magnoliopsida > Solanales > Solanaceae > Nicotiana > Nicotiana paniculata. Next base: position 23,872 of record ML339220.1, on the reverse strand, counting down.
TTCCTTTAGCATTATTTGATGTATTTGAATTTTTTGTTGGTTAGTTTGGAGCCGTTCGGAGTTCGGAACGCACGGTATGGCATCTTTGGAGCATCGTTTGGCTTGCTCGGCATTGGCATTGGCTCGTTCGAGGTAAGTAACTCTTTAAACTAAGTGCCCCACATTACATGTTATGTGATTGGTATTGAGGTGGCGCGCATACTAGGTAATGGGCGTGTAGGCGTGCGCCCTGTGAAATGGGACTCCATGGTTCCCATGGCCCTTTATAGTGTCCCTACTTTGTCGATATCTGTGTTTTCACCATGTGATTAAGTAATTGAGCTGTCAATCATGCTAGATATCATGTTTAGATGGAAGGAATTCATGGACCGCTTTGCTGCGCAGAAAGAGACCGCCTTGGCTCAATTGTCATCGGTCGAAGTCCAACTTTGTAATTCTAGGGAGAAGTGCTCGGTTTAGGCCAAAAGGATCGAGGAGCTTGAGGCTGAAATTGCTAAGGCCCAAGATGAGGCCGAAAAAGCAAAGGCCAGGCTGACAAGTCGGTAGCCATATATCTGGCTGATGCACAACTTAGGGAGGCTACCGATCGAGCACAATGGACTGCTGAGCTGGAAAAAAGCCAATTTCGGAGAGAGACCCTCGAGGAGATCCATGCCCGAGGCTTCGGCCTTTAGATAGCTCAGGCAAAGATGCATGAAGGCGATGCCAGGCTATTTTGGCCTCTTCCGACGATGAATATGACGATGAAGGTAGTAAGAGCGGGTCTGATAGAGGTGAGGGGCCCGAGGAGGAAGCTGCCCCCAAGCAAGGAGTCACCCTCGAGTATAGCTAGGTCTCTTCCACACTACAAAAAAAACAGCATTTAGCGATGGATTTAGCGACAAGCCGACAAGAGATACTGCGTATCTAAATAACGACGTATTAGCGACGAATTTTGTAGTTTGTCGCCAAATAAGCTACAAAACAAATTCGTATCAAATATAGTGACGAATTAGCGACAAAAACTTATATTTGTAGCTAAAATTGGCGCTAAGTATTAGTGCCTTTATTTTACCTACAAAATTAGCGACGAAAGTGGGGCGACAAAAATTATTAAAACTTAGCGACATATTTAACATCAAAAAATCCGTCGCTGCATTCATTTTACTTATCAAGACATTCCAAAGGTGATTGCGACAAAATTTTTCGCCGCTAGTTTCCTCAAAATAAAATTTCATTAGATATTATTAGTGACAGAAATTAGTTCCGTCGCTATTTTCGTTGCTAAAATCTAGTTTCTTTAAAATAAAATTTCATTAGTTATTATTTGATCAATCTGACAATCATTTAAATTTGCTTTAGTTTCATGACACTTTTGAGGATAAGACGTTGGGTTTGAGTCGCTCTAAATCCCCTCGGTCAACATATGTGCTTCCCTCTAAGAACTAAGGGTATTTATCTGAGGCATCTAGTTGTGTGTTTGACTCTACGAATGAAATTTGATAGTACTAACTTTGTGAAGCTCCTTAAAATGTGAGGTACCAAAATTAATATCTAAATTGCTTTAGGGAGTTTGTGTTTTTAATGTTTACTATGCCATTGTGATGGTTGATTTCTACCGTTAGATTTTGATTTATCCTTTTGATGGAAAGAACTGTATTCAAATGGGTAAAGAACATTAAAATCAAAACTTTGATACCTTAGAATTGAAAATGGGTCAAGAAAAGAAGTGAGAATATGATCCAATCTGGCTTGAGTAAAGGAATGAGGAGATTGATCCAAGAAAAGTCTTTCCTTCCTTTTAATATCATACAAGCCTAAAAAATCATTACAGGGGAAAGGTCCATTTCTGTTAATATTTCCTCTGTCCAGGCTTATTTCATCATATTCAACCTTATTTAAACCATAACTTTACTAAGATATTTTGCTATCATATTGAGAACAAGAAATCATTTGGATCCATGGCATTCACGGTACATTGTAATGAGCTAATCAATGATATGAAATAAAATTTAATTAGGCCAGCTTGATACTTATGGAGTATGAAATTAAAAATTGAAGTTTATTGTTAAATATCGTTGTAGGTTTGTGCTAACATTTTTTTTCACGACTAACATTCTATGTGATCTATAGGTGTTGTTGGCATAAATTAATCTGTTTCTCAAACAAGCACATACCTGTTCGACTTTATCTTGCATCAGCACTAAATCCCTCCCTTATCCATTTCCAGCAGAGAGCCGCGGATGCTAGTTTGAGTGCACTTTGCATTTAATTATAATGTCTTCCTCTCAATCTTGCTTACAATTGTCAGTATACCCACTAGTTCCTAGCAAACTAAAGCCGAGAGCCCATTCTTGCTGGAAAGGGCGTGAATTGCTGCCTGGACAATCTTATATTTTTTTGGATAAACATGCTAGCATATGGTATTGTATGTATCATAAGATTTAATAAAAAATTGTATGTATTCAGTTTATTTTCTTTATCTTGTTGATCTACATGAAATTGTTAATTATGTTAAGCTTCCTAATTAACATCGTTGATTAAGTGGTCTATGAACTTCTTAATTTTTCAAAGAAGTTTGACTATATCAGTTTGTCCTTGAACATATCAGCAGATTTACAATCATTGTTCACGTGGAATACTAAGCAGGTTTTCTGTCTACCTTAATTGCACAATAACTTGGATTTCACTCTTTAATCCTTTTTACTTGGGTCTGATTTTCTTCTATGTGAGTAAATATGAATGTCTGGATCTCTGGGTGCGTATACATCTTATGTTCAACTAACTAATCTCTAGGACATAATATATGTACACTTATCATCCCTTGTCTAATATCATTGAAGTTTGCTAGAGTGTAGGGGAGAGGTGGTCATATGGATGTTGATGCCACAGCTAATACTCTGAATTTTAGGACGTGGAAATTGGAAACAGAATGTAATACAGAATTTTACTAGGCTATTGGTTACCTATGGCAATATCAGATAGTAAATTCTATGCCTTCTTGTACAACTTGATGAAGTTTGGCCTTGAAATAGAATAATTTTATGCATTATACAACTTCACAACAGAAATCTCACGATTTTTCCATTGCCAACAGAGAAAGCAGACTAATTTAGCCAACAACGCATATAGATCACATAGAATGTTAGTCGTAAATATACACAATGTTCACTTAATTGCAATATAGTCGCTTTTTTTGATTCCCGATTCCTCATATCGATAATATATAATTTAGTTTGAAAAAGGATTATAGATATATTTAAAGATTTTGAAAGAGTTTTTATTAGCTAGGTCTTCTTCTCCCGTTAGTTGCCCCCCCCCCCCACCCCCGCTTCTTTTCTCCAGTTAGTTACGTTATCTAATCATTTTCGACTTATGTAATCATCTATATATAGCATTTTATTTGTCTATTTAAGGCTCTTATTTTGGTCAAAGAAAGGAACTGAGCATTCCAAGATTTGTTTTCATTCCAAGATTGTGGTGTTAGTAATTCTCAGCTTATTCTGATGTCAACTTGTTATTTATTTTAGAAAGCATTCTGATGTCTTATTAAATAAAGAACTCTACGGTCTTGTTTATTTTAATATTAAATAGGAACATGGACAATCTAGAGCGTGATTGGATGTACAAAAGGTTGGATTGTCGAGGGGGTATTAATTCAAGTTTCATAACTGGTGTGAACAAGTTTCTCCAGTTTGCTTGTTCTCAGCGCAATCGCATGAGTGGTGACAATGTTAGACGTCCATGTAAAAAATATCACAATATTAAATACATGGATGTTGAAACTGTTAAATTGCACCTTTATCAGTATGGATTTGTTGAGAACTATTTTCTTTGGAAGTATCAAGGAGAAAAAAATGTGATCATTGAGATGTCTTCTAGTGGTGATTTGCATGGTGGTGCTCAACCTGAATCGGGATATGAGAAGCCATATCAACAAATGGTCTTGGATGCAGCTGGACCCAATTTTTGCCATGGTTTGAGCTGGCAGTCTTATAATAATACTGAACCTGAGTCGTCTTATTATTATGAACCTTCAATGGAGGAGGAGCCTAATCCTTCAAAGGAGGAGGAGCCAAATCTTGAGTGCCAAAGATTTTATGATTTGCTATAGGCCGCTGATGCAAAATTATACCCCGGTTCTTCCCTCTCTCAACTCGCAGTAGTTTCTAGGATGCTAAATGTTAAAATAGAGAATACTTTATCACAAAGAGGTCATAACCAAATGATACAATTTTTGAAAGAGGCTTTACCAGAAGATAACACAATGCTTGATAACTATTATGAGACCAAGAAGCTAGTGCGTATCTTGGATTTTCTAGTTGAAAAGATTGATTGTTGTAATTCTGGATGTATGTTGTATTGGGATGAAGATGAGTACCTCACATTTTTCAAGTTTTGTGGCCACCAGGGGTACAAACATCGTGTCGGTTATCGTAAGAGGAAATTAATCCCTTACAAAAAAAATGTATTATTTTCGTTTGATTTCTAGATTGCAGAGATTATATGCATCTCATGCTACAGCCGCTGATATGAGATGGCATCATGAGCACATACAAGAGGAGGGCATAATGCGCCATCCATCAGACTCTAAGGCTTGGAAGCACTTCAACGAAACTCATCCATTTTTTGTTGTTGAACCAAGAAATGTGAGGTTGGGATTATGTACTGATGGTTTTCAGCCCTTTAGTCATTCAGGGAGGAAATACTCTTGATGGCCAGTGATTGTCACTCCATACAATTTTCCTCCAGGGATGTCTATGAAAGAGACGTACATGTTCTTAACTGTCATTGTTCCAGGGCCAAATAACCCTAAACAAAAAATTGATGTTTATCTACAACCTTTAATAAAGGAATTGACATTGTTGTGGGAAACGGGTGTAGAAGTATTTGACATAAAAAAAACAAAATTTTCAATTAAGGGTCGCTTTGATGTGGACAATCAATGACTTTCCAGCATATTCTATGTTATCTGGATGGAGTATTGCCGGTAACTTAGCATGTCCTTATTGTATGGAGGAAGCACAATCCTTTAGATTACGTAATGGTGGGAAAACAACTTGGTTTGACAGTCATAGAATGTTTCTTGACCAAAATCATCCGTTTAGGAGAGATCGTAAAAACTTTCGTAAAGGTCAGGCTGTCAGAAGGCTACCACCACCCCTTAGAATAGGAGAGGAAATCTTGAACCAAATTTATGAGTTGGGATTGAGGAAAGTAACTGGGCTAGATGCACAAGAAGTTAATGGGAGAATTTCTAGGTCTTGTGGATGGAAAAAGAGAAGCATCTTTTGGGATTTGCCTTATTGGAGCTCTAACATGATCCGACATAATCTCGATGTCATACATATTAAGAAGAATGTCTTTGATAATGTATTTAACACAGTTCTTAATGTTGATGGCAAAACAAAAGACAATCCAAAGGCACGTGAAGATATGGTAAACTATTGCAATTGACCGCAATTGGCAAAGAATCCTATTGATGGAAGTTGTCCCAAAGATGCATATACAATAGAGAAGAATCAAAATATTGTCTTGTTCAATTGGTTGGAAATGTGAAGTTTTCGGATGGGTATGTTTTGAATTTGAGTCGATGCCTAGAAACAGACAAGTATAAATTATTTGGTATGAAAAGTCATGATTTCCATGTGTTCATGCAACGATTAATGCCTATTGGCTTTCGTGAGCTACTTCCTAGTAACGTGTGGCAAGCACTTATGGAATTGAGCTTATTTTTTAAGGATCTCACCTCGACTGTTCTTTGAGTGGTGGACATAGAGAGATTAGAAGCAGACATCCCACATATCTTGTGTAAGTTAGAGCGTATATTTCCTCTTGGATTCTTTAACTCAATGGAACATGTGCATGTACACCTGCCATATGAAGCAAGGATTGTCGGACCTGTACAATATAGATAGATGTATCCTTTTGAGAGGTTATGAACTTTTTATGCTCTTATTACGACAAGTATGCTACGCATGACTTTATGAATTTAATGGTCTATCCCTTTACTTGTATAGGTACCTTCGAACTCTTAAAATATGATAGGGAATAAATCTAGTGTCGAGAGTTCATTTTGTGAAGCATAATTGTTGATGGAATCAACACAATTATTTTCTCATTATTTTGAACCTCATGTCATGACACGTAATCATAATATGGCCCGTAATGATGATGGTGGTGTTATGGAAGATCTTGAAGGAAATTTATCAATATTCACCCATCTAGGCCGACTATGGGGAGAAGGAAAAAAGAGAAGTTTGTCCCTCGAAGAAATCAAGGCAGCCCAAACTTATATTCTAGTAAATTGTGTTTAGGTTGAGCCGTTTGTAAGGTATAATTTTTATAATAATAAATATATCCATATATTTTGAGTCTGTATTTAACTTATTTTTTTGCAATGAAGTATGTACATATAACAGTTGCAAGAAGAATTCCACAATCTATCTCAGGATCAAATAAATGAGAGTCTCGAAATGTGTTTTGCTATATGGTTCAAGAAATATTTAAGACTATAACAATCATTATCTTTTAAGCAATTATGTACTTGAATTGTCTTGTTATATTTAACTAAGTCTTATAATTTTTTGAAATAGGTTTGATGCAACCACATTGAGAACCAATTCTTGTGTAGTCTTGCTCATGGACCATTAATACGCGCAATATGTTATCCGGTGTATTTTGTTAACGAATACAAATTTCAAACGGAATGTCATGGTAGTGCAAGATTATAACGACCTAACCGGTTGTTTTGATAATTTAAGCTTCGTTAGGTAGCATAAGGCCTTGAGTAGCTTCACATTATATATATCGACATGCGTGCATGGTTGGATTCAATTACCATATGATTCAGAGTCGAATTGGAAGAAGGATTTTAGTTTTGGAAGCTTAAGCGGTGAGATTTGACCGGAATTTGACTTTTTGTGTAAACGGCTCCTGAATGAGTTTTGGATGATGTCAGCAGCTTCGTATGGTGCATTTGGACTTAGTCGTGCGTCCGGACTCGGAATTGAAGGTTCGTAAGATAATTTGAAGAATTTCGACGAAAGTTGGAAAAGTTAAAGTTTGGAAAATAGAGAAGTTTGACCGATAGTTGCTTTGATGATACCGAGGTCGGAATGCGATTCCGAGAGTTGGAACATCTCCGTTAAGTCAATTGGGACTTTCCTGCAAAATTTGACGTCATGCCGGGTTGGTTTGATAGGTTTCGACACGAGTTTTAGAAGTTGGAAGATTTGGAAGTTTATATGTTCGATTCATGGTTCGATTTGTAGTTTTGTCATTGTTTGATGTGATTTGAGACCTCGAGTGGGTCAGTTTTAGGTTATTGAAATTATTGGAATGTTCGGATGGGGTCCCGAGGGGCTCGAGTGAGTTTCGGATAGGTCTGGGTTGTTTTGTGCTCGTTTTTGATATTTCGGCGTCATTTCTTCAAGCATAAATGGTATCATATTAAGTAAATGAGCTCCAATTTCTGTTTTGATTGAAGCATTAGATTCGTATCATAATTACGGAGCTATAGAAAAAAGAATCGTTGAATTTGGACATCGTATGAGGAAGTTATGCTCATTCTAGTGTCGGAGAAGAGAGTTGGTGCTGGTGTTTAGCAGATGCGAAGTTGGGTCCGCATCCGCGGAGCCACAGGTGCAAAATGGTCCGCAAATGCGGAATTTACAGCTGGAAATATGTAGGTGCGGGTATTTTGGTCGCAAATGCGAAAATCCCTGAGTATAACAAAATCAGACCGCGTCATTATAGTATTTTGAGCCTATCTTGAGTTCTAGAGCTCCGATTGAGGTAATTTTTCGCGGCGTTCTCCTCATCTTATCATGGGATTCAGTATCTAAGTATAATTATTGAATTTTAATATGGTTACAGAAGTTTTTTTTTGAATTAATTCATGTTTTGATTGGAGAATTGAGGTTTTTTATCCAAAACTTTTCTAAGGAGAAGAATTGGGTCTGAACATTGATTTGGTATCGGAATTTGATGAAATTGGTATGGTTGGACTCATAATTGAATGGGTGTTTGGATTTTGTAAATTTTTTCGAGTTTCGAGGTGCGAGCCCGGGGTCGACTTTTGGGTCGCTTTCTAGATTTTTGTAAAGATCGAAACTTTATTATCTGGAATAGTTCCTTATAAATTTTATGTGTGTTTTGAGTTGGATTTGAGCCGTCCAGAGGCCTTTTCACCCGAGAAGTCCATTTTAGACTACCGGGTTGTCGTCTTTGAGGTAAGCATCTTGCCTAACCTTGGGTGGGGGAATTATCCCTTAGGATTTGAGTCCACTATGTTGATTGTAGTCCATGTAGGCGAGGTAACGAGTCCGTGCTCAGACTTATTTTTAGAAGGTTGGCCTTTTAGGGTTCTTAGGTCCTTATATTCCCTGTGAATGAAGTTGTATTTGTTAAGATTGAGTTCCTAACTACTAGTTTCATCTCTACTTGGTTAAATTAGAATTACTTGCTTTTAGATTCACTCTATTGCCTATTTGACTCCTAATTGACTTAACTGAAGGTTTTACCTCTTCTACCGTTATTCTATACTTTTCATAAACTACCTATCTAATTGAAAATAGTATTATCTTATCCTATAGTTGTTTTGCCTTGATTGGAATTACGAGTATCTTTTACTACTTACCCTTATTTGAATTGTTGAATACCTCTCCTAATTGCTCAACCTCATAAGGAGTGTAGATAACTTATATCTTAGTCGACTTGTCCTTACTTGGAATTATTTGACTTGTGCTGGCTTCTCATTGTTGGATGGAATATTATGGATTCGTTGCTACATCTTATTTTTTCCTGGTTAAGTTGTTCTATTTACATTTAGTATTCTTTACCATGATTATTCCTTGTGAATGATGTTCTGCTGTTTCTTTGTGAATTGAAGTTCTTGTATTGATTTATTCGTCGTGCTTTGTATTATTGTCATTGTTGCTTTGTATTTGATGTGGTGATGTACGGGTTTCTGCCATGCTATAATGGTTGTCTTTGTTTGTTGCGCTGCATATTTAAATTGGGTCTACGGACGTATTCCGGGAGATCCCCCTGTACTGCATATTTAAATTGGGACTACGGACGTACTGCATATTTAAATTGGGACTACGGACGTATTCCGGGAGATCCCCATGTACTGTATATTTAAATTGGGACTACGGACGTATTCCGGGAGATCCTTCTCTACTGCATATTTATTTTAGGACTACGAACGTATTTCGGGAGATCCCCCAGCACTGCATATTTGTTTTGGGACTACAGACGTATTCCGGGAGATCCCCTGTATTGTATGATAAATTCAGAACTACGGGATGGGATTCCAGTAGATTTTATTAAAGAACTATGTTTGAAGGACATTTCTGTGGAAAAGTATATTTGAAAAGCGTTTATGTTGAAGAAAACTATGTTTGAAGGACATTTCTGTGGAAAAGTATATTTGAAAAGCGTTTATGTTGAAGAAAACTATGTTTGAAGGACATTTTCTTTGGAGAAGTATAATTAAAAAGCATTTATCTTGAAGAAAACTATGTTTGAGAGACATTTCTTGGGAATGTATATTTCAAAAGAATTTTTCATTAAAAGGATTATACCTTAAAGCTTTCAATATAAAAACTTGCGGGTGAAAGTTTACACTCGAAGATTTTGACCAATTTATTTGGGGTTGTTGGTTAAGGCCTAATGTGGAGACTATTGCAGTGATGAGTTCCTACTTGCCCTTACTGTAGTCGTTATGTTGTTAGCCATATTGTGTAGATAATAGATAGAGGTTACGCTTCCGTTATTTTCTGTAATTATGCTTGTTCAGTTTTTTAGACCAGTGAGTGTCTTGACTAGTCCTCGTCACTACTTCACTGAGGTTAGTCTTGATACTTACTGGGCATCGCTGTGGTGTGCTCATACTGTACTTCTACACTTTTTTGTGCAGATCCAGGTATTAGTCGTTAGTAGCTGTGCGGATCCTTGTTGAGGAGACTCAAGGTAAACCTGCTGCTGCGTTCGCAGGCTTCAAGGTCACCTTCTTATTTTGTATTTATGTTGTTTTTACTTACTTCCAAACATTTGTAATTAGAAGTTGTAGTAAACTCTATAGAGCTTATGACTTGTACTACCGGGTGTTGGGAATATGCTCATTGTATAAAGAATTCTTTTTTTTTTCTTCAGAAAATATTAGATTTTATTTATTATTGTTACTATTCCATGAATGTTAGGCTTACCTAGTCCTTAAGACTAGGTGCCATCACGATACCCTACGGAGGAGAAATTTGGGTCGTGACAAGTTGGTATCAGAGCTCTAGGTTCATAGGTGCTACAAGTCATAGTCGAGTTTAGTAGAGTCCTGCAGATCGGTACGGAGACGTTTGTACTTATCTTCGAGAGGCTACCGAACTATTAGGAAAATTCCATTTCCTTCATTTCTATCGTGCGAGCTCATTGATCTTGAAGTTTGAAATTTACCTTCCATTCTCTTACATATGGTGAGGACACGAGCCGCGGTTCCTGATGATATTACCCCCGAGACAGATGTCGCTAGGGGTAGAGGCAGAGGTCGACGAGGAGCACGTGCCGCAGTTAGGACACCTACCAGAGTAGCCGTTGAGGAGCCGCCAGAAGTTCCAGTTGGGGGGAAGGCACTGGAGGTGCCTGTTGTTACCTATGCACTTCAGGAGACTTTAGAACAGTTCCTGAGCATGTTTGGTACATTGGCTAAGGCAGGGTTATTTCAGATTGCACCAGTTACCTCACCAGCCGGGGGAGGAGCCCAGACTCCCTCCGTCCACACTCTAGAGCAGCGAGTTCATATTGGTCAGGTTCCAAGTGTCATGGTGACACAGCCTGTGGCTCCAGTTCAGCTCATGGTCAGAGCAGCAACATCTGAGGGAGAGCAGCTTAGATTTGCAAAGAGATATAACCCTCCTACATTCAGCGGTTTGGCTTCAGAGAGTGCACAGGTTTTTTTTGGAGGAGTGCCATAGTATCCTCCGCGCTATGGATGTTGTTGAGACGAGTGGGGTTTCTTTTACTACATTCCAGCTTAAAGGAGCAGCTTATCAGTGGTGACGGGCATATTAGTTGGGTAGCCCGGCTGATGCAGCTTCACTTACATGGGTTCAGTTTTCAGAGATGTTTTTGAGAAAGTTTGTATCTCAATCCCTTCAGGATGCATGGCACACAGAGTTTGAGTAGTTGCGTCAGGGCACTATGTCAGTATTAGAGTATGCCGTCAGATTCAGTGATTTGGCCAGACATGCACCTTCCTTGGTCGTTATAATTAGAGGGCGAGTCCGTAAGATTCATTGAGGGGATCAAGCATGATATTTGATTCGTCATGGCTCGAGAGTTGGAGTCATATGTTTTGTTTCGGCAGGTGGTAGGGATCGCTCGCCAGTTAGGGGGCATGTGGGAATGGGAGAGAGAGGACATACGAGATCAGGAGAGAGAGTACAGGGAGGTGAGGAGGCCTCGTAAACTGGAGAGATCTACTGGTCCTTATTTTGGAGGCAGGGTACGACATGGTAGAAGTTTGTGTGTCAGCCAGTTCAGTTTGCACTTTCGGCGTCCCGCGGTGTTTCAGGTGCTCATGGGTCTCAGAGTACTCGTACTGCTCAGTTTCCACAGCCACGTTAGCAGAGAGGTTGCTTTGAGTGTGAAGATATCAGCCACATGGTGAGAGATTGTCCTAGGATTCGGGCAGGTGTGTCACTTGGAGTTATTCAGGTGAGTAGAGGGCACCCAAGAGGGGGATGCCCGGCCTATTGATGTATTTCATATAGTAGGATGGAGGTCGGTGTGCCAGATATTATCAAACAGGTATGTTTTGATATGTTACATAGGGGCACCATTTGCATTTCATTATAGTTTTGTTGGTCGGGACAAGTTCCTTATTTGTTGCTTCATTTAGGAGTGAGTTTCATGCTTTGCACTCTATTTTCGTGTTAACTCATGTTGGGAGATTCTGTGAGTGGTAGCCCGTGTCAATCGTTGTTTTTATTCATCATTTAGAGTGGTGAGACTAGAAGTGAGTCCTTGTTGTTCATCATGGTAAGCTTAATGTGATTTTTCCTGAGTATTTTTTTGGTTACAAAATGTGATTTGATACTCTACTGGGTGAGAGTTCAGTGAGTGTTGTGATATAGTGGTAGATCTGAGTTAGTGGAAGGTTTCAATTGGTATGATATATATTCGGTATGTGAGTTAGAGTTGAGGGAGAGACCCTCGTGATCTCTTGTAATTCGATATGTTGGAACCGGGTTGAGTACCGCAGTGGAAGTTATATCAGGATGGGATCCTTGTGATTTGTTCATATGATTTACTTATTCCTTGTTATATTGCTTTATTAGGTCAGTATTGATAGAAAGTTGTGCCTGTGGGGTTGTTTGATAGTTCCCTTATGTGTTTCTCTTTTCATATTCAGTCATTTTCGTTATGTGCCTCCTGAGTTTCAGCTTGCGGGGTGTTTGCCCGGTGGTGTTAGTTGTGGCTTGGTGATTCGGGTGTCTAATTATGAGGTCTTCGTGTTTCTTGCACCATTATCAGTGTTACGGAGGTTTGAAAAATAGATTCTATCAGATATGAGGCTAACTACCAGTGCTGGGTTGATTTCGAGCAGCTATTGTGATCAGAAGTGTTATTAAGCGCCTATGTGTGGTGTGTTATGTTGTGTGGTCGTACCTTGTGGATGTAGTCATGGTTTGATGTAGCTGGTTGAGACTGATAACGGATATGGATTTAGAATCAGGTCTTTTTGTACATGAATAGAAGGTGAGAATTTGGAGTATGAGGCTTATCGGTGTTGGTAGAAAGGCTAAATTGCAGTTGATATGGTGTCATCAGGCTTATGTAGAGTGGGGTGACGTGGATCACCCACGGGTGTATTTTGGAAGTGTGCATTCAGTGATTTGAAGACTTCGAGGCGAATTTTGGCACGTTCGAGGACGAACGTATGTTAAAGAGAGGGAGAATGTAACGACCCGACCGGTCGTTTTGATAATTTAAGCTCCATTCGGTGGCATAAGGTCTTGAGAAGCTTCACATTATGTATATCGACTTGCGTTCATGGTTGGATTCAATTACCAGATGATTCAGAGTCGAATTGGAAGAAGGATATTTTGGAAGCTTAAGCGGTGAGAATTTGACCGGAATTTGACTTTTTGTGTAAACGGCTCCTGAATGAGTTTTGGATGATGCCAGCAGTTTCGTATGGTGAATTTGGACTTAGTCGTGCGTCCGGATTCAGATTTGGAGGTTCGTAGGATAATTTGAAGCATTTCGGCAAAAGTTGGAAAAGTTGAAGTTTGGAAAATGGAGAAGTTTGACCGATAGTTGACTTTGGTTATACCAGGGTCGGAATGTGATTCCGAGAGTTGGAACATCTCTGTTAAGTCAATTGGGACTTGCCTGCAAAATTTGACGTCATTCCGGGTTGGTTTGATAGGTTTCAGCACGAGTTTTAGAAGTTGGAAGATTTGGAAGTTCATATCTTCGATTCATGGGTCGATTTGTAGTTTTGTCATTTTTTGATGTGATTTGAGGCCTTGAGATGGTCCGTGTTAGGTTATTGAACCTATTGGTATGTTCGAACAGGGTTCCGAGGGGCTCGGGTGAGTTTCAGATAGGTTTGGGTTGTGTTGCGCTCGTTTTTGATATTTCGGCATCGTTTCTTCAAGCATAAATGGTACCACATTAAGTAAATGATCCCCAATTTCTTTTTTGATTGAAGCATTATATCCGTATCATAATTACGGATCTATAGCAAAAAGAATCGTCGAATTTGGACATCGTATGAGGAAGTTATGCTCATTTTAGTGTCGGAGAAGAGAGCTGGTGCTGGTGTTTTGCAGATGCGAAGTTGGGTCCGTATCCGCAAAGCCGCAGATGCGAAAATGGTCCGCAACTGCGGAATTTACAGCTAGAAAAGCGCAGGTGCGGGTATTTTGGTCGCAAATGCGAAAATCCCTGAGTATAACAAAATCAGATCGCGTCATTTTAGTATTTTGAGCTTATCTTGAGTTCTAGAGCTCCGATTTAGGTGATTTTCACGGTGTTCTCCTCGTCTTTTCATGGGGGTCAGTATCTAATATAATTTTTGTATTTTAATATGTTTACAGAAGTTTTTTTTTTTGAATTAATCCATGTTTTGATTGGAGTAATGAGGATTTTTATCCAAAGCTTTTCTAAAGAGAATAATTGGGTCTGAACATCGATTTGGTATCGGAATTTGATGAAATTAGCATTGTTGGACTCGCAATGAATGGGTGTTCGAATTTTGTAAATTTTGTCACGTTCCGAGGTACGAGGCCTGGGGTCGACTTTTGGGTCGCTTTCTAAATTTTTGTAAAGATCGAAACTTTATTATCCAGAATAGTTCCTTATAAGTTTTATGTGTTCTTTGAAGTTGTTCTAGTTGGATTTGAGCCGTCCGGAGGCCTTTTCACCCGAGAATTCCATTTTAGAGTACTGGGTTGTCGTCTTTGAGGTAAGTATCTTGCCTAACCTTGTGTGGGTGAATTAACCCTTAGAATTTGAGTCCACTATATTGATTGTAGTCCGTGTACGCGAGGTGACGAGTGCGTGCTCGGACTTATTTGTAGAAGGTTGGGCTTTTAGGGTTCTTAGGTCCTTATATTCCCTGTGAATGAAGTTGTATTTGTTAAGATTGAGTTCCTAACTACTAGTTTCATCTCTACCTGCTTAAATTAGAATTACTTGCTTTTAGATTCATTCACTCTATTGCCTATTTGACTCCTAATTGACTTAACTGAAGGTTTTACCTCTTCTACCATTATGCTATATTTTTCATAAACTGCATATCTAATTGAAATTAGTATTATCTTATCCTATAATTATTTTTCCTTGATTGGAATTACGAGTATCTTTTACTACTTACCCTTATTTGAATTGTTGAATATCTCTCCTAATTGCTCAACCTCATAAGGAGTTTAGATAACTTATATCTTAGTCGACTTGTCCTTACTTGGAATTATTTGACTTGTGTTGGCTTCTCATGGTTGGCTGGAATATTGTGGATTCGTTGCTACGTCTTATATTTCCCTGGTTAAGTTGTTCTCTTTACACTTAGCATTCTTTACCGTAATTATTCATTGTAAATGATGTTCTATTGTTTCTTTGTGAATTGAAGTTCTTGTATCGATTTATTCGTCGTGCTTTGTATTATTGTCATTGTTACTTTGTATTTGATGTGGTGATGTACGAGTTTTCTGTCGTGCTATAATGGTTGTCTTTGTTTGTTGCGATGCATATTTAAATTGGGACTACGGACGTATTCCGGGAGATCCCACTGTACTGCATATTCAAATTGGGACTACAGACGTATTGTGGGAGATTACCCTGTACTGCATATTTAAATTGGGACTACAGATGTATTCCGAGAGATTCCCTTGTACTGCATATTTAAATTGGGACTACGGACATATCCGGGAGATCCTCCTCTACTGCATATTTATTTTGGGACTATGAACGTATTCCGGGAGATCCCCCAGCATTGCATATTTGTTTTGGGACTACAGACGTAATCCGGGAGATCCCCTGTATTGTATGATAAATTTCAGAACTACGGGACGGGACCCCCGTAGATTTAATTAAAGAAACTACGTTTGAAAGACATTTATTTGGAAAGTCCAATTGAAAAGCATTTATATTGAATAAAACTATGTTTGAAGGACATTTCTTTGGAAAAGTATATTTAAAAAGCGTTTATGTTGAAGAAAACTATGTTTGAAGGACATTTTCTTTGGAAAATTATATTTGAAAATTATTTATCTTGAAGAAAACTATGTTTGAGAGACATTTCTTAGGAAAGTATATTTCAAAAGAATATTTCCTTAAAAGGATTATACCTTAAAGCTTTCAATATAAAAACTTGTGGGTGAAAGTTTACACTCGAAGTTTGACCAATTTATTTGGGGTTGTTGGCTAAGGCCTGATGTGGAGACTATTGCAGTGCTGAGTTACTACTTGCCCTTACTGTATTGTGAATTCCGTACTTGGGTTGTGTTCCCCTTCATCCTTTGGTGTATTATTGTGGTGATTCGTTGATGTTTGATGTTTTTCCTTCCTTACTGTAGTCGTTCTGTTGTTAGCCATATAGTGTAGATAATAGATAGAGGTTATGCTTCCGTTATTTTCTGTAAAATATGCTTGTTCAGTTTTTTAGACCAGTGGGTGTCTTGACTAGTCCTCGTCACTACTTCACTGAGGTTAGTCTTGATACTTACTGGGCACTGCTGGGGTTTGCTCATAATGCAGTTTTGCACTTTTTCGTGCAGATCCAGGTATTGGTCGTTAGTAGTTGTGCCGATTCTTGTTGAGGAGACTCAAGGTAAACATTTGCTGTGTTCGCAGGCTTTGGAGCCACTTTCCTATTTTGTATTTATGTTGTTTTTACTTACTTCCAATCAGTTGTAATTAGTTTGTTGTAAACTTTATAGAGCTTATGACTTGTACTATCGGGTTTTGGGAATATGCTCATTGTATAAAAAATTCTTTTGTTTTCTTCAGAAAATATTAGATTTTATTTATTATTGTTGTTATTCCATGAATGTTAGGCTTACCTAGTCCTTAAGACTAGGTGCCATCACGATACCCAACGAAGGAGAAATTTGGGTCGTGACAAAGATCAACAATTAATAGTGGAGTTTGTATCTCGGATCCAAATGTTGGTGACTATTCTGGACGGATACAAGAGATTATACAAGTGGAATACCTCGAAGAACCTTTAAAGCAAACTGTGTTATTCAAGTGTGAATGGTTTGATCCAACTGTGAATGTTGGTGTGAAGGAGCATAACCAATACAAATTAGTTGATGTGACTCATCGCCATCGTTTTAGAAAGTACGAACCTTTTATTCTTGCGATGCAAGCAACCCTAGTGTGTTATGTGCCTTATCCTAGCACGAAAAAGGACAATGATTATTGGGTAGTTGTTTTGAAAGTTAAACCTCGGATGTTATTAAACTTCCTGATGAGGCAATAACATCAACTCCAGAACCGAATCTTCTATTCCAAGTTGAAGAAGTTGAAGTCCATTTGATAGATATGAATTTCACCACTGATGAGAGTATAATATTACATGATCCAAATGGGGATGTAATTGAAATGGTTGAACCCATTGATCATGGATTATTTATAGAGCTTCAAGAGTTCGAAGAAGAATCTTCAGAAGACGAGTATGAAACTGAGGATGAAAATGAGGAGGAGGATGAGGAAGAGTTTGTAGAAGAAACAGATGATGACTAGTGTGTTGATAAAAATGCACTACTATATTTTTATTGAGTTTTGTTTTTATAGTAGTCTGTGTGGTATTTTATAATTCATGTATCTATTTTGTATTATAATCTATAGAGAATCAAATTGAACCACGTTTGTAGTAATCTAAATGGTATAGTACTCTTCTAGCTTACATTGTGTTGTGCCTCTTTTTACATTAGTCTGAATCTTTTTTTGTAGCAGTAGAATAATGTTTATTATCAACTTAATAGTGTCACCTGATTAATCTGTATAAATTCAGAATTAATTGGATCCAAGATCGTCGTATTTTGGTCTAAATAAGTTATCAAATTCAACATTTCAGTGAGTAGTTCAAGCATTGGATAGTGCAGGTATTTTTTTATATTGTGGTATGTCTCTTTGTATCAATTTTAGTAGTGTCTTTCTGATATTGTCTTTAGCAAAACATTTTATTTTGAATCTTCATATGCCATATGTTATTTAGTTATGCACTGCTTCATATCCTTCTTTTATTTATTTATTTTGTGGATATGCCTCGAGGTAGAGGTCGGGGTAGCGCAGGCCGTGTAGGTAAATCTTCAGTTAGAGGTAATTTCGCTACTCGTGAAAATATGTCTACTGTTCCCATTCCCACAATCAGTCATCAACAAGGTGGTACGAGTTCCTCGAGTGGACCAGATCACATCAATCAAGTTCAAACATTAGATTCTAGTAGTACATCACCTATTCAAACATCAGGCCGTGGTAGTACCCCAACTATTAATTTGGAAACATCTCCAAATACCCCTAATCAGAGCAACACAATAGGTGAGGGTACATCTTCTCAAAGCAACAGCGAAACTGAGTGTAACAGTACATGCGGGCCGCAGACGCTTCTTACTATTTCTCCTACAGGGTTAGTCCATATATGTACTAGTACTTTTGGTATATTTTTATTGATATATGGTATGCTTTTAAATAATGTTTTCTAATTTGTTCAGGTCAGAGCCTTCGTATGAATGCTCTGAGTACATAACTAAGTCTTTCAAGCATGAACTTGATCATAATGGAGTCAACTGGAAAAGTATCTCAAATGAGATAAAAAAAATTATTTTGGAGAATTCAAGGTATAATCCATCAGAACTGGATTTAGAAAGTATATTAACTTTTATATGTAACTTATTAATGTTATTACATTTTAAAATTATTTCAGAGGCATTCTACTGGGATTCTTCAATTGATAGTGCAGTGCAGATCCAATGGGAGCGTAGGGCAGCAAAAAGATATAGTGATTTTGTTAGCAAACTTAAATCAAATGGGGTGCAAACGGACTCTATTTTAAATAACGTGTGGAAAAGTTGGTTGAGACTTTGGAAAGATCCTAAGTGTGTTGAAAAGTCAGAAATAAATGAAAAAATCATTGTGCTGGGAGCAGAGTTGCCACTAGGACTCACACAGGTGGCTCTATCAGTGTTGGGGAGCATCGCAAGAGGCTTGTAAGTGTATATAAAATATCTAAAATAAATGCAAAGTACTCATTATACTGTAATCTGAACCTTTAACCTTCTATGTTTGTCCACTGACAAATGACAAGTTTGCTCAATCATATTCTGGGATTAGCTCATGTGGTCTTCAGTACTTCACTATGTAGTATAAATCTCCGTATATCTGTTTCTGATGGTAACCTCATCTGCCACTTTGTTAGTAATGATGAACTATATAGTTCCAAGCAGTGGTTTTCGCCAGATAGGTTGTGTTCAATAGTGTTGTTGTAACTTATCTAAGAGTTTGCTCATGCTGTTTGTAGGGTAATGTTGTTTGAAAAAGTGGAAAGAATGAGTAAACCATGTAATTGAAAATCCATGTTTGTAGGGTAATGCTTTTTCATAGAAATGCTACTTCAACTGGGTCCTTTCACAACTTTGCATTCATCTTTTGGGAATTAAGAAAGTTGGTTGCTTATATTATGCTGAATAGTACTCATTTGGTTTGATTTTGCCTATTATCTTTGATCCACTTTCGTTTTTCATCTCCACATCATTTAAGAAAGATGGCCAATGCTACACAAAAGGGTTTAAGTTATATAATTTACCTCTAAATATATTTTATATAATCAAGTTATTAAAAATCAATTACATGTAACTGTCATGTTTTCACTTTGTTTTGCAAAGTGACAGTTTGGGGGATTTAGGAAGCATTTACTTTTGTTGCTCTAGAAAGATCTCTCTATTAGTACAATTCTTGTAATTGCTCTAGAAAGCATTTGCTTTTGTTGCTCTATCTTCTTGATTGAATAACTTTTGTATAGGCTGTTAAAACGGGTCGAGATCCAACACCAAGTGAGTTGCATTTGCACGTCCATACACATGGTAATGATGGAAAAAATTTTATTGCTAAAAAATCATGAATCGTACATGTAAGATAATTTTTTAAATAATTTTATTGACTTTACTTTGATGTATTTTTTCATTTTGTAAATTGAATGCTCAATATTATTTAGTCTTTTTATTTCACTAATTATTAACTCTTCTACATGAAAAATATCAAGAGATATTACAACAACAAACACAGACTCAATCTGATATTGATCAGTGTAAAGCATATTATCAAGATGCGGGAGGAGAAAAGAAAAGAAGAGTATATGGTCTTGGATCTCAAGCAAAATGCTACTACGGGCCAAATCTTCATGACTCTTTTGGATCTGATGATACATCGTCAGCAACACCTCCAAATTCTCAATCAACACCGATAGGGAATCTGGATGAGTTAGTGATGCGATTGAGTCCTGCACTAACAGATCATATAGTTCATGTAATCTTTGAGCCGGTACGCAATTAGTTTCCTTACCCTCGTATCAGCCAAATGCTGATCTTACCAACCACCCATTAGATGTGGCACCTACAGTTCCTACATCCTTAACTGCTGCTAACATTGATGAGGTTCATGCATTGAGTTCTGATGATGACTGTAATTCTTCAGCCTCGCATAGTTAGCAAATTTTGTTTGGACTTTATTGTTGGCCCTTGTGGATTTTTTGTACTTGACGATACGGTTATATGCATTATGCTATATATTTTGGGCCTTGTTGAATATATTGTTAATTTATATTAATATCAGTGACTTTTTATTAAGCGTATTTAATAGCTTTTATGTAATATGCTTGAACATAGTACATTTAAAATAAAAAATAAAAAGAATTTTGAAAAATCAGCAATATATTAAAAATAAATTAACGACATACTTTCCTTAGCTAAAATTATCGCGTAAAATTAAATCTTGCAACGAATTGGTGACAAAAGGTTTTTGTTGCAAAAAGCAGGGAGAATTAGCTATAACACAACTAGCGACGGGCGATTTCGTTGCCATAAGAACAAACGACGAATTTTGTTATGTATTGTAGTGAAAAAAGTCGTTTAAATAGCAACGGAAACAAGCAATATAGCGACGGTTATTTCCCTCGTTAAACTTTGCTACAGATATATTATGTTGCTTATCCGTCGCTAATTCTGCAACAGTTTGGTATTTTTCATTGCTATGAGCCTAGCTACGAGCATTTTAGAGACAAACTTGAATATGTTGCTAATCTGTCGCTAAACAATTGTAGCGACGGAAAATAGTGGTTTAACGACGGAATACGGCCGTCGATGAACACTGTTTTTCTTGTAGTGATATTTTTTTCTTTTCTTTTGTGTAGGACCCTTATCGGGCCTTTGTAAACACCCTTGTTCAAAATATATATAAAAATATTTCCTTTCTTGAACTCCGTCTCAATTTTTACCTTGCTATAGTTTCAAATCTGTTTTGTGCCTCATAAAATATTGACATACTTTATGCCTTGTGAATAATATGTTTAAGGCTTTGATTTTTGGGCAACTTGGCTGAAGCCATACTAATATTGCTTTGTAGTCGAGTGAGTTTTTACTCGAACTCGAAGTAATAGAACCCTTAGGTTTGAATTGAGTGAGAACGAATTCTCGAACTGTAGTCGAGTGAATTTTTACACATACTCAAAGTAGTGAAACCCTTACGTTCGAATTGAGTGAGAACGGATTCTCGAACTCAAAAATATAATGGACCTTAGGCTCTTTGAATCGGGACGATATGGCCTCAGAAGAATGACTTCCCCTTTTCGGCTTTGAGATTTTATAAGAATTTTGTTATGCCTTAGCATGAATGTTTTACCCATTGGGTTTTTTGAGGGTTTAATATTGATCAAACCCTTTGTTTTTTATGCCTTATCACAAGTTTGTATTTAAACAATTCGATACCTATTAAGGTTTTTCGAGGGCTGATATTACCGAAACCTTTTGATTATTTTACCGAGGGTAGCCTTTTTTAACCGGTTTCCAAAAGAATTCGAAGGCCTATTTTTATTACAAAATTCGGACGTCTACGAGCCGCGTTAGTTTGGCCGTAGCCTTTTTTTTTTAAGCAATCCACTAGGCAGTGCCTAGGGCTAGTATTTATTTATATATATTAAAATAAAACAGAGTATCATGTCGTCTTGCGAGGTGCAAAACCATAATTTATGCCTACTACATAGATCCTATTATCAAGTTTGTGAATGAGACTCCCAAACTTGATATTACACACTGATATACTAATAGTATGAACACTACTATCTAACGATTGCATAAAACTATCCAAGAAACTGTAAAATTTGTTGTCCAAAGGTTCACTCAAACTATGTTGCTCCTTCCTTGTGTAGTTCATATCCATTGCTTGAATTAACTTCCATATCTTAATGGTCGTGGTTATTAGTTTCATGATACACTGTCGACTGCCTCGCCCCAGCAGTGTTGAAGAATCGTTGTGTGTAGCAGCTGAGCTTTCAGCTGATCTCCTTTTTCTTACTGCATTATCCCCAGTGTGTTGTTGTGGCTCTATGGTTTCTGATTTCGAATAAAAAACAGTCATTGTGTTGATTGACTCTCGCATTGTTCAGTATCCTTTTTCCATACTTGTGCATGCCACCTTTCCTTCTTCAAGGGAATGAGTACATTGTACTAATACCACCCATTGAAGTCGTATTGAATGGCAACACATGAGTACACTACTGTTTCCTGCAAAAAAGAACACTAAGTTAGTGAAAAGCATGATTACCTTGTACTCCTCCCAAAGGATTTGTACAACGTAACCAGATGTGATCCACAAGTTTCTAAACCAGCTTTTCATCCTGTTATCATTATTGAATTATTGCTGACTCCTCTGTCCATCTATCCCTGTTCATTTTTGTTACACAGTCTGAGCAATTTTACTCGTATTTTCTTGTGTTCAATTCTCTTAAATTCTGAACATTGTTGATGCTCCAGCTTCATGTACTGTGAATACAACACTGTCCAGCTCTCTTTCATGTCTTTTTCTCCAGTTTGTTCCCATCCTCTTTATTTTCTTTTGTACTGTGATATTGTCTGGTTTTAATGTCAAACAGAATTCCATTTGAGCATATAACATAAGCATCTTCAATTCATCATACTGCCCAATTCTCTTAAGTGTTCTGGGCATATTTTCCATCAGTGCAGTGTTCCCATTCCAGCTCCACCAGCTCTGCCCAATTCTCTTATATTTTCTGGGCTTGTTACTGCTGACCCTTCTTCCCATGATATTCCATGCTACTAAGATATTTTCTAGATCTAAGGTCCTTCCTTTGGAATGAATGCATAGCATTGATACCACCACTTGGAGATCCCTTTCGAAATAGAACAATATCTCAGTTATTGTACCTGCAAAACAACAAACCATGTTAATAAACCAATGGATCACCATGCTCTCTTCAATATTGATTTGAGCATGATGATATACTGCACTGTTCCTCCTAATCCAGTTAACTCCTCTTCTTCACTCATCAGTTCTTTGCAACCCTTACTCGCAAATATGGGCTTTGCACCTTATCATCATTAATAATCTTTCTACCCATTGTATCCAGCTCCCAGAAATCTTGGCATTCTATATCTCCTCTGTCTAAAGCATGGTTAGCCAGATGATCTTCTAACCTATTTCCTTCCCTAAAGATATGTGACACCCTCAGTATACATTCATCATTTAATCTCCATATCTCTTCCATTTGATCAACTAGACTCCAGGGTGGTTTCCACACTCCTTCAATAATTTTTAAGAGCATCATCGAATCTGTTTGCAGCCAGATTTGCCTATAATTCATTACTTTGCATATTCTTAATGATTCTACTATTGCTGTTACTTCTGCTCNCTTGAGGCAATTCCCACAGGACTTTCTCATATTTTAGCTTGGGTGTATAGTTTTGTAACATTTGTAAGATCTCCAGCCATCTATGAGGTACTCTTAAACCTGGTTTCCTTATCTGAACCAATGCTTGGATTGTTGTTGAAACCTGATAGATCACACGATTGATAGACATATCCTTTCCATGTTTCCAGCTATTTCTCCTCTTCCATAATTCTCACACGATGCATGCTGGTAAGGCTTGCATTATTGGTTTGATACTTGGTTTCACTTGGGTAGTCCAACACCTGGTAATAGCTTGGTGTAAAGAAAGTTCGTCCATTCTAATACCAGCCCTAGCTTTTAAGAATTTCCAAACAGAAGAGGCTGATGTTGATGTAAAGAACAAATGCACCAGTGATTCTTCTTGAAGGCATGAAGTATCCTAACCTCCTCATAAAATCATCTAAAGGCAATTTTGCTTTCCAC
>MDKI01103027.1:0-11445 GCA_005239505.1 Nicotiana paniculata | reverse complement strand
GGGGTGGGGGTGGGGCGTGGTGGTTGACGAGGTTGGGGTGGGTGAGTGGTGAATAAAAACTGAAAAAGAAAAAATAGAAAATTGAAGTTGAAGGGGGTTGGGTTAGATGTGAGGGTAGGTCGAGCTCTTTTTCTAGGGAAGTCATTTTTCTCCAATTTTAGGAGAATGTGATATTCGGGAAAATATTTTTCAAACTATTTTGTGCAACCAAACAATGAAAAATAGAAAAATATTTTTCGAAAAATATTTTCCGTCAATACGAAACACACCCTTGTTCTTTGTTTCTTCCCCACTAAATATTAGAACCCCAATAATAGCTAAAATGAATTTCGATTACCAAGTACTAAGTCAACTACCGATTTCAGTTACCAACTAATAACCCAGATGATTTTGTTTTCACAATAATCAAAGCTAAGAACATTTTGGGATTCAGGGTGTGTTGGGTACGAAGGAAAATATTTTCCATGAAAAACGTTTTTATGAAAAAAAAGTGATTTTATCATTTATTTTCCCTTGTTTGATGGGTGAGTGAAAATTTTTGCCAGAAAATATTTTCTAGTGTTTGGTTAGAGAGTAGAAAATATTTTTTTATGGTACTCTCCTCATCCCCCTTCCCTCAAGTCCACATGTTTTCTTGCTCCTCCGCCCCCTCCCCAATACCCAACGTTTTTCAGGACTCTATTTTCTTCATTAGTTTAATTATTCTTCTAAAAACTCATATAAACCTAAAGGAACTAATGTGATGCATTACTTTTTTATGCAAAATAAACGTTGAAATTTGTGCTCCATAGATAAAAAGAAAATACTCTTTTTTTGGTTGAAAAAAGTACTCTTTCTACAATATGAAAATAAAATACTCATTTTATTGAAATAAAAGAAAATAATTTTTATTCTACATCATGAAAAGAAAATACGCATTTTGTTGAAATAAAGAAAATACTTTTTCTACATCATGAAAAGAAAATATGCATTTTGTTGAAATAAGAAAAATACTTTGTTAAAATGAAAGAAAGTACTTTTTCTACATTATGAAAAGAAAATACGCATTTTGTTGAAATGAAAACAAATACTTTTTATATCATTAATAAAAACACTCATTTGTTGAAATGATTTTTTTTTATCGATAACATAAAAAGAAAGTCCTATTAATAATATTTTTATTTAGGGTGGGGGTGAGGGGGGTTGGGGTCGGCAGGTGGAGGTGTGGGGTGGGTTGGTGGAGGTTGGTAGGGATGGGGAATGTTGAAAAAGAGTTTTGGAAATATTTTTCTTTCTCTTGAGAGGGAAAATATTTTCTTCCCTTCTCTTTGGAAAACGAGTTCACTAGAAAAATATTTTTCAAAATATTTAAGCCAACCAAACATGAGAAAATTAAAAATTCCTACCAAACACACCCTGAAAATTCAACATTCGTATGCTCAGAGTCAGATTCGAAAATTTTCAAACCAAACAATGAGATTTACGGAACGCTAGTAGCAAATTTCGAAACCAGCAAAATAGTACGAAATTTTCAATCCAAACACGAAATATCAATAACTAACAAACTATAAATTACCTACACCAATAGAGTTTTAAAAATCTATGATTCACAAGAACTCTAAAATTTTTAGAAACTATCTCTAGCGAATCATTCTTGGTCATGGATTTAAGACAATTATTAAAAGAAGAAATTTTCAACAAAACGAAATAGAAAAATTTTGACGAAAATTGCTCCATACAGAATATTTGGGGTATTTGGTGTATATTGTTCGATTTCAGAAGATCTCCGATAGCGAGGGTGAAGTTTTCTGGTGGATTTATTTTCTGGCAATCTAGGATTAATCCTCTATGATAGAGAAATTGTCAGTTGATTTCTATGCTTGTTCTTAATATTTTAGAGGGCTGGGGGGAGATTAGGAGAAAAAAGAGTGGTGGCAAGAGTGAGTTTGTACCTCTGTTCTTTTATTTTGTAAGAAGATGACGGAAGGAGGGATGGGGATTCATTGAGGAAGATGACAAAGGTGTGGGGTGGGTTCTTGTTTCTATTTAACTTTTTTTTTTCTTTTTGAAGTTTTAAAATTTTTTTTGTTCAAGTTTGTTTACCCTGAAGAACGGATAACAATTGAATTTATAAGTGTTTTTAAGGATATGCGGATCGATTCAATATAAACGATTAATAGCGTTAGACTAAAGAGATAAAAAACGTAATAAATTGTCAAACCAATAGTGGGACTGATCCCGGACTCAGCAATAGCTAAATAGAGTGCCTGACTTCGGGCCGGGCTCACAGTAATGGAGAATTTGATAAACAAGAATGAGTACGGAAAAATGACAGTATATTGCCATGGTATGCGTGTTACAAAAGTGTCTAATGAATAGTTAGACTCCCCTTTATATAGTAGGGGAGTTTTACCCTAAGTAAAATTCCATAAAAGGTAAATCTTTCGTTTTGCTAATCACTGATTTGCTGCCGATACGAGTCGAGATTCATGCTGTGACATCCGGCTGGGTACGGATATCACGGCCCTTCGTTAGTCGTGCTCGATTATCTTTTAATGCTCTCCGAAGTTTTTGAATTCGAATCGGAGCTCCGGGACGTGGCCTCGATTCTTCCGAGGGCAGGTGTGTATGGACCCCAACTCAAGGGGCTCCTTGCCCTGATTCTGATTCCTTACAGTCACATCTCTGCTCCATTTACTTCATCGATACGGGCTTGGTTTCACCCGTATACAGATAGTGCCCTCGTTTCTCGGAAAGTAGGTGTACTGAAAAGACGAGAAATGACATATGCACTTCGATTCCTTCTTCAACACACCATGGCAGAAACGGTAAAGAATTCGAAACGTCTCGTCCGTCGTATCGTTATGACTTCAAACACGTGTGAGACATCGACAGGTCATCCCGGAATGGGAAACGACGCGAAATCTCTATAAATACCTTCCTTCTTCGTTCATTTTTTATCTTTTGACCAAGCTTCTACCGTCGCTTTCAGGCTGTCACTACCCTTCTTCATAGTCTCATATTTTTACCTCCATTCTTCAAGACTTCTCAGTAAGTTGCGAGTTTTTACTTAATTTTATACCCAAACCAGCGTATTTGACCTTTTTTCTTTCAATTTTTCTTCATATCTTTCAAGATTTTTCCAGATAACAATGACTAAAACTTCCAAATCTGCTCCTTAACAAGTCACTTCTTCTTCAAAACCGGCTGCTGAAATCGAGGAGATCACTCCCAATATGGTCGTCCTCGAGAGGTCTGCTCCTGGTGTGGCTTCCAAGTAACTGGCTCCCGAACCTCCCTTGAATATGTTCGTCCCCGGGGGTTGTTAGGTAGCTAATGAATTCAAGGTTGAAAATCCCTCGTCGGTGCAGGGCAGGGGTGAGGTGGAGTCAAGATATATATGCTTAATCTCTGAAGGCGTCCTCCCTGAGATACTAAAGGACTGCAACTGGGTAGGTAAGGACGTAGTATTCCCCGGGCCTAAGGACGGTATTACTACCCATGTGGAGGGGTATTTAAGTGTTTACACTTATCTTATTAACACTGGGCCCGTCGGTTCACGTAGATCACCTACTCTGCCTATACAATCCCCGAATCTTCCGAGGGGGACTAATAAAGCTCGCACGCCAGTCCAGCAAAGCCCCATTATCAAGCATCGATGAGGACCGGGATCGGGGTTGGCAGGGATGCTTCATTCGGGTGAAGACCGAAGACTTGATCCCTTTCGAGTTCATGCCATCCCCCAGAGGGGCAATGCATCACGTAAGCACAACTTTCCTTTAAATGTTGAATTTATGTTTATCTTCTTTTTCCTCACTAGTACTTGTGGTGGTACCACTGCTGCTCGAGTCCGAAACGCCATTCCTCGGTTCAAGGAGTGGATTGAGGGCATTTGTTCGCAGATCCTTATTCTGATTGCAAATGGCGCGAACTCTCAAAGGGCCGGCAGGAGGCCCGTTCCCACAGTAATATCTCCTTCCTGAGTAAGTAACATTAGGCTCCCTTTTTAGAACCATGTTCTCATTTCCTCTCATTTCTTTTTGCAAGCTTAACTAAGACCACTGATCTTAGGCCTTTATAAGGAAACGAGGACGTGCCCTCGTCTTTTAATCCCTATGCTTTGGGGCATCTTGGGGCTGCAGTGGGGGAAAATAAGAAAAATAAAAGAAAGGATTCAAGCTCCCCGAGCTCCGCGGTGAACCCAAACAAGAGAGTGGCTCATAGGCCAAAGAAAGGCTCCGGTTCCTGAGCTCTGGACTCGAACTCACTCCTTCAGCTCACGGAAGAGCCCGAGGAGGATGATATTTAACTGGCCCATGGGCCGGCCTCCCCTGAAGAGTAGGCAGTAGCCGAGGGGGAGATAATAAAGGTCGATCTCCCTCAGGTTCGGGAGATCGATGTGGAGGTGAGGTCTAAGACCCCTCAGGATGACGGCTCCGCTCCGCCCGGTGTAATAGAGATTCCAGGATCTCCCTCGTACACCGAGTCTATGATCGAAGTGGCTCGAGCGGTGAAGGAGTGATCCAACGAAGAGGCTCTTGGTGCGGACGACCTCCTTTGTTTTGTTTTTGAGGGTGTGGACTTGATCGTTTTGGAAGACTTTACCGGGTTGTGCGACTTGGAGGTGCTGATAAAATATCCATCTTCAGAAATTGGTGGGCTAAATTCGAGCCCAAAGTTAATCAACCAGTTCTCCGCTCCGAGTATGGATATCGGCCATAAGAGGTCGATAATCATCACCGTATCGGAAGATGCCCAGGTTCTTTCGGCTCCCGTAGGAGTGGCAAGCTACTTCTGATGCCTGGTGACCAAGGAAGACCAGGCGAAAATGAATGAGGTGGACATGTCGTGCCTTTTTAATGAGGTGCAGCAGGCGCAGAACCGGGTAAGGTGTCATTATGACCCTTCGAGCCTTTACTTAGGTCTTTATACTTCTAATGTTTTTTGTTCATCCCTTTGCAGGCCTCTGTATTTCACCACGAGAGCTTCCTTTGGTACCGGGCCGAGGTTAACCAGCTTGAGCTCGAGGTTAAGGATCTTTCCCAGAAAAGGGACATGTACAATCTTCTTAGTGAGCAACATGAAGGGGCCATCAAGGATCTTTAGGCCGGCCTGGACAGGGCTCAGAAGGAGGCTTCAACCTTGAGGCGGGAACATGCCAATTTGGTCGAACATGTAATGATTTTTAAAGTTAGCAATAAGGATTTAACCACAGGGATTAATGACCAAACCTTGCAGGTTCAGCAAAAGATCTACCAGATAGACTAGCTCTGAGCTGAAATGAATGAGGTCCAGACCATGGCCGACATGGAAGAGAAAAATGGTCCGATTGGCCTCGGAGAAGGAAACCGTTCGGACTCAGCTGGCATTAGTAGGGGTTCAGCTTCGGGTGGCGAAGGAGAAAGCCAATAAGCGGGCCTAGCTAAATGATGAATTTAGAGCTCAACTGAACTCGGCCCTGGCAGAGCGGGATGCCCTCGACAGTGAGTGTGAAGCTATAAAAGTTCAGATGTGCATAACCTCCACCGATGCTGAAGAAATGGGGCCCAGTATAGGGCCGATGTCGAGGGTGCCGAGGCCTGCCTAAAAACTACTGTCGAGTACGTGAAGCGATTATCTCGAAGGGAGACCCTCGAAGAGATCCATGCCTGAGGCTTCGACCTATCTGCCGATATTGAGGAGGAAAAAAGACTTGAGATTGAGGCCAAAAAGCTAGCTGAACCCTAATGTGAAGGTCTCCGAGGGCTCTGAAGAATCTGAAGGCCCCGAGGGTGCTGGTGATGGGTCAGATTTAGGTGAAGACCAGAGATGCCTTAGGTTTTTGTTTTTGTTTTTGTATCTTGCATATTTATTTTGTTGAGGCCATTTTCATTGGCCTTTGTAAAGACGTTCCAGAATGTATATAAAGTCTTTTTCCCTTTCGGCTATTTTCATGTTTTGTCCTTGGCATCCTTTCACAATTGCAAAGATTTCTAATGCCTTAGCGCGGAATCAAGAGTGGTAATAAGTTGTTTTTCAGAGGTTCGAAAGCCTATCTTGGATGCAATCTTTGCTCGAAACTTATGGGGGCTCGAGGTGACTGGAAGCTTTCCCTAAGATGCTTTTTAAAATGTTTTATGACTATATCTTTGCTGAGGGTAACCTTTGAACAAGTTTGGAATTTTGTTTGAAGGCCTTATATTTCGATAACGAGCTTGGACGTCTCCGAACCGATTTTAGGGTGGCCGTAGCCTTTTAAGTTCTGGAACTACCTAATAGGCTTTGTACCTCCGGTTTTCGATAACTCGAACCGTCCGAGTTTTTATTAGACGACAGTCCCCGAGTAGGGGTCACCCTTTGGGTTCAGATCGTTTTAGGGTGGCCTTAGCCTTTTAAGTTTGGGCACTACCTAATAGGCTTTGTGCCTCCGGGTTTCGGCAACCTGAGCCATTCGAGTTTGTCCTAGAAGACAGTCCCCGAGTTGGGGTAATCTTTTGGGTCAGAATAGAGGCGGCCCATGGGCTCGATATTCTTAAGGAACAAAACTTAATACTCTGAAGGAACAAAATATGTATCATCAAGGTAGAAACTTCGTTTCATTCTTGTGCGCAATATACAAGATTGTAAACGTGTAAAAGCTTTGTACTATGGCTTAGGCGGTCCATGCGGGAACGGTTCATTTGATCGTTTGGCCCTTACAATAATTCCTATCCAACAAGCCAAGACTGTTGCAGCACAAAGTTTCCTTCCTTGCTAGAAATCTTAACCCGAGGGTGATGGTCCCCAATATTCGAGGTTGATCTTTGAGAGGGCTCGGATACTGTTGTTGCGACCATCGACTCCGGTTCAAACTCGATCTTTGACTCTAAGTTATCATGATCCACTGTTGCCTCGTTCAAAAGCTTGCCAAAAATACCATTTGGGACAAAACCAGTTCAAGGGAAAAAAAGTGTAACGCGTGCTTTCAGACCTAACATCTACATCATCCTTTGGTTGTTTCCTACAAGTGTTAGTCCAATGCAATAGAAAAAAGAATAAATGAGGCCGTACCTTAGCAGTGGTATCATTTTAAGTGGGTTACGTTCCAGTTGCTCGGTAGCTGTGCACCGTTCTCTGCATCGAGTTTGTACGAACATTTACCTATAATCTCGATAATTCAATATGGACCTTCCCAATTCGGTCCCAGCTTCCCTTCGCTCGAGTTCCGGGTGTTCAGTGTCACTTTTCTTAACACCAGGTCTCTGGTATTGAAGTGTCAAAGGTTTCTCCCCAATTGTAATACCTTTCGATCCGCTATTTTCGAGCAGCCAACCGAACGAGGGTGGCCTTGCGCCTTTCGTCCAATAGTTCCAAGCTTGTGCTCATGGCCTTACCATTTGACTCTTCGGTCGCATATCGAAACTTGAGAATCGGTTATCCTACCTCGACCGGTATTAGGGCTTCAGCACCATAGACAAAAAAAATAGAGTGGCCCCAGTACCGGATTTTGATGTCGTACGGTGCGCCCACAAGACTTCGGGCAAAATTTCCTTCCATTTCCCTTTGGCGTCGGTCAACCTTTTTGTCACGACCCAAACTGATGGGCCATGACGAGTGCTTTATTTCTACCTATCGAACACCCCTAAGCATTCGTCTAAGATATAAACATGAAATAACTGTAGGTTATGCATAACGTTCGGAAATAAACTGCTGATTCATATGAACAACATACGTGGGAAAACATGCCCAAAATATATATACATAATACGGTAGGTCGAGCCGACAAGGCCACATACTATCCAACTATACATGACTGACTATAGACCTCTAACAGGGTGTACAACTGTATAAAGGACAGGACTGGGCCCCGGAGGATAACATCCTATATGTATTGCAACCTCCTGTTTATAAGTGTGGTGCACAACACACTCATAAACAAGACTCTACTAGACACGATCTGTAGACAACCCTAGGATGGAATTGCTCTAATACCACTTTTTTGTCATGACCCAAACCGTTGGGACATAATGAGTGCTCGAGTTCTACCTATCGAACACCCCTAAGCATACTTCTAAGATTAAAACATGAAATAAATGTAGGTCATGCATAACGTTCGAAAATATACTACTGTTTCATATGAACAACATACGTGGGAAAACATGCCCAAAAGACATATGTACATACACACACACACACACACACACACATATATATATATATACACATTACAAGTTGAGTCCTTTACTCCATGTTTCTTTTGAAAAGTCAAAGAGGTGCTAGTTTGGCACCCTAGCGCTGGCCCATCTGTCGACGCTTATATCTTTTTATCCGGATGTCATATAAAGGAACGGTTAAGAGAGTTGGAAAATAAATTCCAAGACCTTCAATTTGGTATATAATACGTATCAAAAATACCCCATATAGCACACTAAATTCAGCTCAAAAAGCTCTATTACAAGGCAAATCGTTAATCAGTTTTTCCTCAACTTAAATCCGATTTTTCCCAAACATTATATTTTCTATTCAAACATCATATATAGTCATATTATGAAAATCATTTAAATCATGATTAACAAGTCTCATATTCATTATACGTCACCATGGGGCACACAAGGTGTAACAATCTTCTCCCCTTAGAACCATTCGTCCTCGAATGTTAAACTCCCAGAGATCTATAGAAATTTTGGTAGAGTCTACTATGTAATGGTACCACTACCAACCTTTTAGATAGAAAATCTAACAATACAAAGCCACACAGGGCCAAGAACATCAATAACAACAATGGCCTCACACGACCAGTGACAATAACTAACATAAGAATCAAGTACCATATACGTACCTAAAGGCTGTGATGTATTAGTCCGATCCTCCTCCGGAAGCGGAAACAAGTGAGGATACCTAGAATTTATGTCTTCTTCATCTTCCCAAGTTATCTCCTCCACATTATTGTTCCTCCAAAGTACTTTAACTGAAGATACGTCTTTAGTTCTTAATCTCCGAACCTGCCTATCTGGTATAGCAATGGAAGCTTCCTAATATGATAGCTACTCTGTGATCTGATCAACTGGAATGACTTTAGAAGGATCTCGGATACACTTACGGATCATAGACACATGAAAAACTGGATGTACTGACTCCAATTCGGAAGGCAAGTCTAACTCATATGCTACCTGGCCTACTCTACGTTTGATCTTATAAGGTCCAATGTACCGAGGGCTAAGATTTCCTTTCTTACTGAATCTCATTTCATCGGTGATACCTTTAGGAACAACAAGTCATCTACCTGAAACTCCAAGTCTCATCATCGATTATCTTCATAGGACTTCTGACGACTCTAAGCTTCTAATAGACTTTCCCGTATAAGCTTAATATTCTCAACTTCCCGTTGTACCAACTCTGGTCCTACTAACTTAGTTTCCCCAACCTCAAACCATCCGATAGGTGACCTACACTTTCATCCGTAAAGAGCTTCGTATGCAGCCATCTGAATATTGGAATAATAACTATTATCATATGCGAACTCAATAAGTGGAAGATGATCATCCCAGATACCCCTAAAGTCTATCACACAAGCCCGTAGCATATCCTCCAGTGTTTGAATAGTACGCTCAGGCTGACCTTCAGTATGGGGATGAGATGCTTTACTAAGACTTACTTGAGTCCCCAATCCTTTTTGGATGGACCTCCAGAAATTAACTGTAAACTGAGCACCTCTATCTGAGATCATAAATATAGGGACACCATGAAGTCGTACCATCTCTTTAATGCAAAGCCTTGAATAATCCTCTGTTGAATACGTAGTCTTGAAAGACAGAAAATGGAGTGATTTTGTATGTTTATCAACAATCACCCATATAGAATCAAACTTACGCTAGGTACGAGGTAAGCCTATGATGAAATACATATTAATTACTTCCAATTTCCAAGTCGGAATCTCTATAGCCTGCAATAATCCACCGGGTTTCTGATGCTCAATCTTAGCCTGCTGACAATTAGGGCATTGAGAAACAAACTCTGCTATATCCTTCTTCATTTTGTCCCTCCAGTATACTTCCCTGATATCATGATACATCTTCGTCGCTCCTGGATGAACAAAATAATGAGAACAATGAGTTTCTCCCATAACCTGCTGGCACAACACTGTCACATTTGGAACACATAATCGACCTCGATATCTAAGGACTCCATATCCTGTAATATCAAATGGTGTCTTCTCTTTTTGAGGGGCTGTATCTGTTACGGCTCGCAGTATTACATCGATATGATGCTCCGCAATATTATATTACGATGATGTTACACCCTACAATATTACGTCGATGTTACGCTCCTTCATATTATATTACGATGATGTTACACCCTGTAGTATTGTACGTTGAAATTGTCGTAATATAATTGACCTCAGTTCAAGGACAAGATGATTTGGAGATTATAAGTATTATGCTATTCCAAATAAGTGATAAGTAAATTCGTGAAGGTGAGAGAGTAAGCGAATTGAATAAAATGAGTTTTCTTTGAAGTTTGACAATTTGGGATAAAATACGGTTCAAGCTACAATATCCCGTATTTATAGAATGTACCATACAAGGTAGACCATGATAGTAAGGTGTATAAAGTGTGTTAAAAATGAGTAGCATTTTAAGTAATTTGAGATAATTCTTAATTATGGGGATAGTTATGGATTTTTAAGTGGGATATTAATTTGTAAATGGAATTTTTGGATAAGATTAAGGGGCGCATCACCCCTTAACGTGGAAACCCAAATAAGTGACTCTTAAGTCACATTTCAAGGTGAAAAAATTTGTGAGTTTAGTGGCTTAGCCATCCCTAAAGTGGGGCCCGCTCACAAGGTTAAAAATCAACCTCCCTAATTCATTATAGGGATGAATTAGAACTTCAAAAAGCAACGGATGAGTTCTTAAAAATAAAAATTCATATGAATCATTACTATCATGATATCAGGGTAGTGTTTGGAACGACTACAAGGTTGTAAGGATTTCACTGGTTTGCAATGAAAGACGGTAAGTGTTATGGCCTCGTCGTTTAAGAGAGCACGGTGCAATCTTTCTCAAGAATATCATAAAGATTTTTCCCTACTTCAACCCATTGTTACGTATTTTTCGCAAAAACGTGGGTTAGAGGGATTGTCAAGAGAATCGGCTCAGGTATGTTAAGGCTATCCCTTTTTTTCTTTTGGCATGATCCATACGATACAAATAAAACGAGTAAATGCACAACTTCCATGATGACTATATTCATAGGAATGCTAGAGATGCTTATGTTCTTGATTCCCCATGTGTCCTATTATTCTATCATCTGTTCATGGGTCTCAGTAAATACATAAGTTTATAAAGTTTACTTCATGATATTAATCAAAGGCATAATGGTCTTATGATATTCCGAAATATTTTATTGACATATTTCTCATGCATTGCATTCATTTATACATGTACATTGACCCAATATATATATATATATATATATATATATATATATATATATATATATATA
>ML339217.1:0-31522 GCA_005239505.1 Nicotiana paniculata | reverse complement strand
GGGCTCTCTGACAGGTAGATAGGTCTAATTACAAAGGGAACTCTGGCAAAATTTTTCTGAGATGTTGGAGTTGGTGAAAATCTGGAAGTTGCATGTCATGCTTTCAAAACTAAATGATTTCCAAAACCCTCATTCGAGGACGAATGATTTTAAGGGGGGGGGGGAGGATGTAAAGACCCGTAAAATATTTTCGTTTTAAAATAATGCCCGAATGAGTCCCCAAGTTGTTTTTATCGTGGAAATTTTTAAAACGGACCTAAATTGAGTAAAAAGTACCCCGAGACTTAAAGAATAAAATTTTCCAGAAAGTAGGTGTTATGTGATCGCGTAACGTGTATGCGGACCGCATAATGGTCGCATACACGGGAAAATCACTGCCCTATTTGAGGTCAACTATGCGGTTCAATGTGCGATCGCTTTTCAGTTCTCCGGACCGCATATCTGTCGCATTGTTGCCTTTGATTTTGGGAGGGAAGTTATGCGGCGCATTATGCGATCGCACAACGTGTATGCGGATCGTACAATTGTCGCATACCTGGGCAGTGTGTTTTCAATTTTGGCCCATCTCGAGGGCCATTATGTGGTCGATTCTGCGGACCGCATGTGAGGAATGCGATCGCATTCTTGTGTCGAGCCCTATTTTCTAATTGNATATGTGGTCGATTCTGCGGACCGCATGTGAGGAATGCGATCGCATTCTTGTGTCGAGCCCTATTTTCTAATTTTTTAAAACCCGACCCCAGTTTATTAAAACACCCCTCCCCTTCAATTTTTAACCTTTTTTTATATAATAGAGAGAGGAAAGAGTGGGTTCTAGAGAGAGAAAGTCCAAACTTCATCAAATTGGTCTTCCTTCATAGCTAAAGCTTGGAACTAATCAAGTAGGACACAAATGTCTTCACTCTAAGAGGTAAGTTTCTACCTCATAACCATAATTTTCAGATTTTTGTTAAAATGAAACCTGGGTAGGATAGTTCATAAAGATGGGGTTAAGAATCTTGCATGCATGTACCCAATTTATCATAATCTAGTAAAGGAAAATAGGTTGGAGTAACCTTTCACTAAAAAGGGGTTATTTAATCTAAAAGAACACCTAGTGTTTGATAGAAAGCTCAAATGAGTTCAAGACATGTTCATGATTCCTAATTCTAAGTTTAAATGTGCCGCATTGTGAATTAGATTGAAGGTTCTAGAAGGTCCGGTGATTTGAGATAGAAATTAAGGAAAAATCCCGATTCGAGGTATGTATGGCTAACTTTAACCTTTGTAGAATCCTCTTGTTGGGTCCGAGCATACGGTATATGTACCTTGTTTGAAAACATGTGAATTGATTGTTCAAATGTATTGAGACGTAGGATTCTATTCTCTGATTATCCTAGTTGATTGCCATAGTACCATACTATATGATACTGTGAAAAGTATTTTGATGTGCCTATCTTATTTTGTGCAATGCTCGTAAATGATCGAGGGTATCGATATGAAAGTATGTATTAATAAATGAAAGAAGGTTAATGTGCCCAAGTGTGGGAATGTATATAATGTCTAAGGAAAACCGTGTGTGATAGGTAATGAAAAAGGGTATTGTGAAATAATGTGAATGAGTTGAACAATTATGGCAATGCCTTGTATATGAATTACTACTTGGGGAGAATTATTGTGCCTTGGGCCCAAATATATGAATGGTGGACGTGAACTTGTGATTCCTTGAAATTATAATTCTTATGATGTAATTATTTGTGGTTGTTGTTATGAAATATGATTGTCAGGAGGGATCGGGTTGCGCGCCGCAACACGAAGTAATAAGCTTGATGAGAAATGAGGTAATAAGGGTGGCCGAGGTAATAAGGGTGGCCGAGGTAATAAGGATGGAATGTGATCATTATCACTATCGAAATGAAAAATCCGGGAAACTCTTGAATATGGTGATGTTGAAAGGGAAAAAGGAGAGATTGTGAAACTTGTTGATTTTTGTTGTTTCTTTCCACGTGCATTGATTGATTGGTTCTATTACTGTCTCTTAATTGTGTATTGTTTGATTGTACTTGGGATAAAGCTTGTTCATACATACTAGTACTATTGCACAGTACTAACGTCCCTTTTGCCGGGGGCGCTACATATTTTTATATGGATGTAGGTGGGTCCATAGCAGGTTGCTCAGCTTGCCGTTAGTGGTGCTTTCTCCTCATCCTTTCTCATTTGTACTGGTGAGCCCCACTTCCTCTCCTGGCCATGTGTAGTTCATTCCATCTCCTTTTGAGTATATTATGTATTGTAAGGTATAGCCGGGGCCTTGTTGCCGGCAAGTATGATATAAACTTCTAGTACTCTTAGAGGCTCCGTAGACACAATGTGGGTGTATATATATATATTTTTGGGTAGCGGTTGTATTTGCTCGTAATCGTGGTCCGTATTGGGAAGTGTTGTATCTATTATGTATGTTTTGGGAAATCTAGTATAATAATGTAAAATGAGGAAAAATTTGATTTATTGTGGTAATCACACACTTTTAAGATTATCTCATTATTTTCACATAAATAATGGATGATATAAACATGGGGAAGCTCGTTGGGTAGGAAAGGCAAATCAGGTTCGCTTGACTGTGGTCACCCGGTTGAGTGTCGGTCGCGTCCCTCGATTTTGGGGCGTACAAAATCAAGGACTCTACGTACGAAGGCCGCACAATTCACATTCGCCGAAGTTAGAACACTATATAGAAGGGTGTTCGATAGACCGTTGGCAATATGTTTGGGTCCCAGAGACACCGACTACGTCCTACGGGAAATTTACGAGGGCACTTGCAGAAATCATTCTGGTGCCGAATCATTGGTTCACAAGGTCATCAGGGCAGGATACTATTGGGCCAATATGGAAAAGGATACTAAGGAATTCATTTGAAAGTGTGACAGGTGCCAAAGATATGCGCCGATATCCACCAACCCGGAGGACAACTCCATTGTAGGGTTGTGCACGGATCGGATCAGATCGGATTTAGCACATTTCAGATTCGGATTTTGGATTTCGGATTCTAGAAAATACAATCTGAATCCGACTCGAATTATATCGGATCGGATCGGATTTTAAAGTTTAGATCGGATCAAATTTCAGATCGTATTATTATGCCTCAAAGTTGCAAACTAATATGTATATTTTCTTTGTAAAAGAGGCAATGCATTAAGAAAATTCATGTTTATGCAATTATGAGAGTACTATGGTGCCAATATAACTAAATTTAGTAATTGTAAAGGTAATAACTTGGAGCAAGATGTAAAGGAAGTACTAACTATCCGAAATTAAAGTGTAGTATTTATACATTGCCTAATCATTTCAAATTTCGGATCGGATTAAAATATAAAATCTGAATCCGATCCGAAATCTAAAATTTTAATAAACACAATCTAAAATCCGATCCAATCAAAAATACAAAATTCAAAATTGAATTGATCGGTTCAAATTTTGGAGATTCGATCCGAATGAACAATCCTACTCCATTGAGTCCTATCCCCTGTCAGTTCATGAAATATGAACGGATATCACCGGCCCCCTACCATCGGCACCAGGTAAAGCTAAATTCCTTTTATTTATGACTGACTATTTCTCTAAGTGGGTTGAAGCACAGGACTTCAAAAAAGTCAGAGAAAAAGAAGTTATAGACTTCATCTGGGATCACATTATATGCAATTCGAGATGCCTGCCGAGATCGTATGCGACAATGGAAAGCAATTCATTGGCAGCAAAATAAAAAAGTTTCTGGAAGACCACAAAATAATCTTGTCGATGCCATATCATCCTAGTGGGAATGGTCAGGACGAATCGACAAACAAGAACATCAATCAAAATCTGAAGAAAAGATTGAACGATGCTAAGGGAAAATGGAGAGAAATATTTCCCGAAGTTCCTTAGCCATATTGAACAATGTGAAAATCCAGTACGGGGGCAACACCATTCTCTTTAGTCTGCGGCGCTGAAGCTCTGATCCCGATTGAAGTCGTGAACCAAGCGTCTGGTTTTGATATGCAACGAAAGAGTCAAATCACGAGGCTATGAATACAAGACTTGAATTGCTGGATGAAAAGCAGGATGCCTCCCTTGTTTGGATGGCCGCACAAAAGTAGAAAATTGAAAGGTACTACAACCGAAAAACCAATCTTAGACACTTTATAATCGGGGACCTAGTTCTGAGAATGATCACCCTCAATACTCGAGTCCCTAATGAAGGAAAACTTGGCCCGAATTGGGAAGGACCGTATCAGATCCTCGACATCGTCGGAAAGGGATCCTACAAACTTGGCTCGATGAATGGAGAACAATTACCAAATAATTGGAATATATCATTCCTCAAACGATATTATTGCTAAGGAATGACCTTCTCTATTTTCATTTATATTTTATACTAACCATCTGCAGGTGTTCGATCGAAGACCTTGAAGGATTCTCCAAACACAAAATCCTTAGGTCTGAAAGCACGCGTTGCACTCTTTTTCCCTTAGATCGGTGTTTCTCCCTAATGGGTTTTCGCAGCGAGGGTTTTAACGAGGCAACCATTGTTCGTGCTAACTTAAAGTAATTCAACAGTGTCAACAGGGTCTCGATAGGTAAATTTTGTAGGCCAAACGGTCGAATGAACCGTGTCCATGTAGATTATTGAAACCCAAATGGAAAAACATGTACGCATGTATAATTTATTGAAAGAAGTATTTTTCTTACCATATGTTCCATGTCATAGAAAAATTTATACTTTATAATTTCATACTTATGACCTATTGTAGAAAATTGCTTAAGGGCCGATCACAACTGAAGTTCAAACAACTTACCCCATACTTGGGGACTACCGCCCAAAAATCGACATGATCGAATTATTAAACCTCGAGACGGTAAGACCTTAAAAAGGCATTCCTCGATTTTATAGGCCAAGGCCACCCCGCTCGGGGACTGACTCTTTAAATAAGTTCGAAGTGTAATCGGAAAATAAGCCTAAAAGTCAGATCCCAAAGCTACAACCAAACTAACACGATTCGGAGACGTCAGAATTTCGTATAAAAACAGGTCTTCAAATGATTTTATAAACCGGTTAAAAGGGATACCCTCTGCAAAATGATAAAAGGGTTTTCACAATGTCATCCCTCGAAAAACCCTAAGGGATATCGAATTATTCGAACCTTCGAATAATTTTGTACTGAATAATTTTGTGCTAGGAGTAACAAAGTGAAGGGTTAAATAACCCCAACCTTCGAAAAACTTAATGAGTACAGACTTATCTCGTGCCAAGGCATGAACAATTTTTATATGATTAGCTTTTTTAAGCCGAAAGAGGAAAAATCCATTCTATTGAGGCCATATCGGCCCAATTCAAGAGCCTAAGGGTCGTTTTATTTTTTGAGTTCGAAAAATCATCCTCACTCAACTAAAACCTAAGGGTCATCCTACTTCGAGTTCGAGCAAGTACTCACTCGACTACGAAGACTTCATTAGTCCGATTTCGATCAAGTTGCCTAAGTTTTGAATTTACGAACAAAATTTTCACAAGTCCATAAGTGAATCAAATTTTTCACAAGGCATGAGTGAATCAAAATTTTCATAAGGCATAAGCAAATCAGAATTTCACAAAGAGAAAGTCAAGATAAAGACAAGACAGAGAACAAGAAATGTTTTATACTTATGAAGATATTTACAAAGGACCGATCAGAGTCCTACACAAAAGAAAAAATAAAAGAAAAAATACTAAGGCTCCTAACTATTCTCAGGGGCAGCTTCTCCATCAGGGTCCCCCCACCCACTCTCGGACCCGCTCGTGGTACCCTCATCAGTATCAACATCATCATCATCATCTTCATCATCGGAAGAGGGCAACACTCTAACATCAGCTTCATGCTCCTTAGCCTTTTCTATCTCGTTGGTAAGATCGAAACCTCGATTGTTGATTTCCTCGAGGGTCTCCCTCCGAGATTGGCATTTGGTGAGTTCAGCAATCCAATGTGCTCGACATTGAGCAGCCTCGGTAGCCTCTCTCTCTTGGACTTGAGTGGCTTCAACATCGGCCCGGTAGACAGCCATGATCGCCTCTGCCTCGATCTTTGCCTTTTCGGCCTCAAATTTGGCCTTTGCAGGTGTTACAGCCTATATTCACGTACGTTGTTCATTCCATAAGTTAGTCAATGTAAATATGAGAATATATTACCTTTGAGATGATAAGAAGTTTGGTCTTAAATGATAGAAGAGTGTATAAGGGTGATTAACAAGTATTAGTAGTTAAACGAATCAAGGATGTTGTAACCCGTATTTTTGGGTAAACCAAGGGGTTCTTAATATTTTCAAAAGGTTTTTTTTTAAGGTATTTTAATCATATAATATCTGTATCATAAGTCTTGAACTCAAATGAGTTATGAAACAAAAGTCGACAAAAAGTGTCACAATTTATGTTCATAATTTTATTTAAACTTTAGGTCAAATGTTACTAAGCTTTTCTCCCAATTTACTTGGAATTATGGGGTGATATAGAAATTGAATATCTATGAGTCTAGTTTCTAACGCATTAAACTGTTTATCAATACGACATCGGAGTAGAGAGATATAGGCATTGT
This sequence comes from Nicotiana paniculata, assembly GCA_005239505.1. Taxonomy (NCBI): domain Eukaryota; kingdom Viridiplantae; phylum Streptophyta; class Magnoliopsida; order Solanales; family Solanaceae; genus Nicotiana; species Nicotiana paniculata. The sequence continues at coordinate 24,944 of ML339217.1, read as the reverse complement.
TGCGAGACTGCACAGGTTGCTAGGTGACAAGTAGGTGTGTCACCTACTTGGTTAAATGAGAGCCCAAAAAGAGGCAATTTCGATTCGGCCAAGGAGACCATTTAAAGTCTGTCTCCTGCAATATAAACCTCATTGTATATCACAAATAACCATACCTAAACCCCTGCAAGCTTCCTCCCAAAAATTATCCACAAACCCTAATTGATTTTCTCTCTCTTTCAGGTTCTAATTGGGGGTAAAACCCAGAGTTTGAAGAACCAAGATAAGAGTTGAGTTATCCAACAAGTAAGGTGAGTTTACTGATCTCTTTCATCCATATTTTCTGCTGTAAATTCACGGTAATTCGTTCTATACTTGTAAGAATTCACGGGACGGTGATCGGAAGCCGTGAGTTCGAGTTATTCACTTGTAGCGGACTGTTTTGTGTTGCTGTTGGGATGCGTGTTTTACTACTATTTTGTGGAGTTTTGGAGGAGGAAGGGTGTGGAGAAACACCATATATATTTAGGGTGGTGGTATGGTTGTTCTTTATAACATGTCTGGGTCGTTTGACACTACTACGGTGGTCGTCTTATGTATCTGATTAGGTTGTGTGGACTGTTTTGGGAGGCTCAATATGATTATTATTGATATTTTTTGGGATGTTTGGTGATTGTTTTTACTTGTGTGAAGTCATATATATAGGGGAGGTTCTGTCCGTTTCATCATAAAATATGTTATGGTCGATACATAATAGTTACGACGCTTAAATGATAACGATAGTGTTGTTTCTCTTATTGTAGATTAAGAAGTCGTGACAATTGCATATCTTGAGGTTGGGAAGTATATATACAAAGTATGCGAGGCTATCCCTTTTCCTTCTTTTGCACGACTCTGATTGTACATAATGCAATGAACGAGCTTCCAAAGATACTCTACTCTTAGAAGCTAGCAGTACTTACATTGTTTCCCTTCTTATGGAACAATTGATGTTGAGGTTGCTTCTCTTATTCTTATGTTATCAATTTTGTTGGTACTTCCTCACTCTTATAATATTCTTGATGAAGATTTAGTCCTAATAACGTGTACGAATAATATCGACCTTACTCTACCGAGCCACGCTATAGTCGGCCGGGTACGACACCTATTTTGCCACCACCAATCAGTTGGGTTTTACCGAGCTCCACGTGGGCGAATACGTTTTACCGAGACTATTATAACCGGGTACGATATGATGATGATGTTTCCCGCAAAGGCATATGTTTTAAAAGTTTATGTATATATATGTACGTATCACGCATTTCATGTCAGTAGCCCTCACAGGTACCCAGATGTTAGAGGTTGTATATACTCTATCCCTGTTTACATTATTGTTCTTACTTATGCTTTCATGCCTTACATACTCAGTACTTTATTTGTACTGACGTCCTTTTTATTTGTGGACGTTGCATGTCGTGCTGCAGGTCCTGATAGACAGGTAGACGCAGCTCCCCCACCACAGTAGGCTTCCCAGTTCAGCGGTTATTGGCAAGATCCCTTCTCCGGACTTGTCGTGGTCTTGGTATGCATTTTTGTTATAGATATTATGGGTATGTCGGGGCCCTATTCCGGCAATGTTGTATCACTTATGCTTCTTTAGAGGCTCATAGACAGGTGTCGACTCATGTATAGTTGGTATGACTTATTGGCTAATTTTTGTTGTATAGTCTTTCATGGCAGCGTTGTAGCGCATACCTTGTAAGTAGTTTCTTAGTAGTCTTTTCATCCAATGTGATGTAGGTTTATGCCATTATATTTCATTGTTTATTTTTCATCATCCGTATCTACCATTTACATTGATCTCATCGGCCCTTAAAAATAATAAAGAAGGTTAGATAAAATGTACGTTGGTGCTCGGCAAGTATGGCCCGGGTGCTTGTCATGAACCTCCAGTTTGGGTCGTGACAAACTTGGTATCAGAGCAAGTTTGTCCTAGGGGTTGTCTATGAGCCGTGTCTAGTAGAGTCTTGATTATGGATGTGTAGCGCGCCACATTGATAATAAGGAGACTACATGACATCTAGGGTTGTTACCTTCTTCCTGAATCTAGATCGTGCGTGGAGTTGAGTCTTTAGTGTTCGTATCTAATATTAACCTTGTTTTCTTTCAGGGATGCCTTCGACTAGGAAGCAAGCAATTAGTAGACAGCTTGATATAGCTACGGGAGAGGGTACCAATCAGGTGCCTCAAGCTAGAGCAGGCCAAAGTGAGGCTCAGAGTGAGATTCCGTCTCATACCTCATCTACTCCGTCTCATCCATAGGATATTAGGAGGCACCCAGCACCACCAATTCCTCCCTCTGGCCCTATAGACCAGGATATGTAGAGTGTGGTGCAGTTATTAACTAGCTTGGTAGTTGCTCAGAGGTAGAATACCGATGCTATTGATAAACTGAATAGTACGAGAGTTCGTGATTTTATTAATCTAGACCCTCCAGTGCTTACCGGATCAGACCCCAAGGAGGACCCACAGACTTTTATTGACTAGGTTTATCGTACACTGCGGATTATGTATGCTACATATTCAGAGGCAGTAGAGTTGGCTTCTTATCGATTACGGGATTTAGCGATTTTCTGGTATGATAGTTGGGAGAGATCCAGGGGTCTGAACGCCCCTCCAGCTGTGTGGAAGGAATTTTTTGAGGACTTTCTTCGTCACTATTTGCCAGTTGAGATACGACGAGCTAGAGCTGATAAGTTCTTGAAGACAAGGTAATATGAGTGTGCGAGAGTATAGTATGCAGTTTGATTCTTTAGCAAGGTATGCTCCCCATATGGTGGCCTAGAAGAGTGATAGGGTGCATATGTTCGTACGGGTTGGGACCACATCTAATAAATGAGTGCACGACAACCTCCTTGGTGGAGGGCATGGATATTTCCCATATTCAGGCTTATGCCCAGACCCTAGAGCATCGTAAGCGCCAGCAAAGGGCAGATAGGGAGCAGGATAGGGGCCAGCATAAGAGGGAGAGATTTGTAGGATATTCTCATGACTTTAGAGGCAGTGTTAGGCCCCAGTCTTCGAGGAGTTCGGCGTCACCTGTAACTAGTTCTCCTCCACATTTTTAGAGGCCTCGGTATGATCAATTTACCTATTCTAGTCCAGCTGAGAGTTCGCGGCATCAGGCTCGCAATATCATAGGGATACTAGTCAGACCGGACCCCCAACACCCCGTTGTGATCAGTGCAGCAAGGCCCACTTTGGACTGTGTCGTCGAGGTTCTGATGCGTGCTATTCTTACGGACAGCCTGGCTATATGATCTTGGGAGGTGGTATAGCTCAGCCAACTAGATCTCTGACTGGTTCTTCCTCATCAGTTCGACCTCCAGCATGAGGTTTTCAGCAGACGACAGGTCGTGGTAGAGGTGCAGTGCCGAGTTCGAGTGGTGCTCAAAATCGAACCTATGCTCTAGTAGGTCGACAGGATCTTGAGTCGTCTCAAGATGTTGTTATAGGTATATTGTCTATGTTTTCTTACGATATATATGCGTTGATTGATCCGGGATCTACATTATCATATGTTACACCCTTTGTGGCTAATAAGTTTGGCGTTGAACCTGAATTGATAAGTAAACCACTTGCGGTATCTACTCCTATAGGAGATTCCGTGATTTCTAGAAGGTTATATAGAGGTTTCACAGTGATGATTTGTAGTCGACAAACCCCGGCAAATTTATTTGAATTAGAAATGGTTGATTTCGATGTGATAATGGGAATGGACTGGTTAGCCTCATGTTATGCAAATGTTGATTGTCATACGAAGATGGTTAGGTTTCAATTTCCTGATGAACCCGTCATTGAATGGAAAGGGAACATTGCTACGCCAAAAGGTAGGTTTATTTCCTATCTTAAGGCAAGGAAGATGATCTCAAAAGGTTACATTTATCATCTCGTTCGCGCTAGGGATGCGGAGGGGAAGCCGCCTACTCTATAATCCATCCCCGTGGTCAATGAATTTCCATATGTTTTTCCAGATGAACTCCCAGGCCTTCCTCCTAAAAGGGAGATTGAGTTTAGTATTGATGTGTTGCCTAACACTCAACACATATCTATTCCTCCATACAGGATGGCCCCGGCAGAGGTGTAAGAGTTTAAGGGGCAGTTGAAGGACTTGCTGGATAAGGGCTTTATTAGGCCTAGCACATCACCTTGGGGTGCGCCAGTCCTGTTCGTGCGGAAGAAAGACGGGTCGTTAAGGATGTGTATTAATTATCGACAGTTGAAGAAGCTTACTATAGAGAACAAGTACCTACTTCCAAGGATTGATGACCTGTTTGACCAACTCCAGGGTGCCAAGTATTTCTCCAAGATTGACTTACTTCAGGGTATCATCAGGTGAGGGTTAAGGAGAAGGATATTCCAAAGACAGCCTTCCGGAAAAGATATGGGCACTTTGAGTTCTTGGTGATTCGTTCGGGCTAACAAATGCCCTATCAGCTTTTATGAATCTCATGAATACTGTATTCAGGTCCTATCTTGATGTGTTCGTGATCGTATTCATTGATGACATTTTGGTTTATTCTCGTTCGGAGGCGGGACATACGGGCCACTGTAGATAGTATTACAGACGCTTCAGGATCGTAAGTTATATGCTAAGCTCTCCATATGTGAATTTTGGCTGAACTCAGTAGCATTCCTTGGCCATGTGATATCTGAAGAGGGTATTAGTGTTGACAATCAAAAGATCGATGCAGTCAAGAATTGGCTGAGACCTACAACACCATCAGAAGTCCGCAACTTCCTGGGGCTAGCAGGATATTATAGGCGATTTGTAGAAGGGTTTTCCTCTATATCAGCCCATTGACTAAGTTAACACAGAAAGCTACTAAGTTCCAGTGGTCTGACACTTGTGAACGGAGTTTTCAGGAGATAAAAAATTGATTGACATCGGCACTTGTGCTCACTCTCCCAAAGAAACAAAAGGTTATGTGGTATATTGTGATGCCTCAGGTATAAGTTTGGGGTGCGTATTGATGCAATATGGGAAGGTGATTGCTTATGCATCAAGGCAATTGAAGAAGCATGAAAAGAATTACCCGACCCATGATTTGGATTTGGCTGCAGTAATATATGCCTTGAAGATATGGCGGCACTACTTATACGGCGTCCATGTTGACATCTACACATATCACAAGAGTTTACAATATATCTTCAAGCAGAAGGACTTGAATTTGAGGCAGCGTAGGTGGCTTGAATTACTGAAAGATTACGATGTCAAGATATTGTACCATCCCGGTAAAGTCAATGTTGTGGCAGACGCTCTCAGTCATAAGTCAATGGGAAGCTTAGTACGCATTGAGGCAGGTAGACTGGGGTTGACTAAAGAGCTTCATCAGCTAGTCAATATGAGAATTAGATTGTTAGGCTCTGATGATGGAGGGGTTACTGTACAGAATACATCAGAATCATCTTTGGTAGCCGAGGTAAAATCACGGCAATATGAAGATCCTACCTTAGTACTATTGAGAGAGAGCATTCAATAGTGTAAAATTACGTCTTTTGAGATCGGAGCAGACAGGGCACTGAGATACCAGGGCTGGTTATGTGTGCCTGATGTGTCAGGGTTGAGAGAGAAGTTTATGATTGAGATTCATCAATCCCGATATTCCATCCATCGCGGCTCGACAAAGATGTATCATGATGTTAAGGAGCAGTATTGGTGGGATAACATGAAGAAGTCTATTGAAGAATTTGTAGCCCAGTGTCCTAATTGTCAACAAGTAAAAATCGAACATCAGAAACCCAGTGGATTGCTTCAGAATAAAGAGATTCCGACCTGGAAATGGGAGGTGATTAATATGGACTTCATTATTGGATTACCTTGCTCTTATCATAAGTTTGACTCCATATAGTTGATCGACTTACAAAATGTGCCCATTTCTGCCAGTTAAGACAACTTAGACAGCTGAAGATTATGCGAAGTTGTATATCAAGGAAATTGTTAGGCTTCATAATGTGCCGTTATCTATTATATCAGACTGAGGGGCGCAATTTGCGGCTAACTTTTTGACGTATTTTCAGAAAGGTTTAGGCACACAAGTGAATCTCAGCACTGCATTACATCCACAAACTGACGGACAGGCTGAACGTACTATTCAGACACTTGAATATATGTTATGACCATGTGTCTGGATTTCAAGGGGAATTGGGATGACCATATTCCACTCATAGAATTTGCCTACAATAATAGTTAACATTCAAGTATTAAAATGGCCTTATACGAGGCACTATACGGGAGGAGATGTAGATCACCACTTGGATGGTTCGAAGTCGGTGAAATAGAACTATATGGGCCAGATTTGATTCACCAAGCCATTGAGAAGGTGAAACTGATACAAGAGTGACCGAGGACGGCGCAAAGGAGGCAAAATTCTTATTCTGATGTCCGACGTCATGATCTGAAGTTTGAGGTTGGTCATTGGGTTTTCTTGAGGATCTCACTGATGAAGGGTGTTATGCATTTTGGAAAGAAGGATAAGCTGAGTCCGCGGTATATCGGTCCGTACAAAATTGTTCGACGAATTGGACAGGTTGCTTATGAGTTAGAATTGCAATCTGAATTGGAATTTGTCCACCCGGTATTCCATGTATCTATGTTGAGGAAATGTATTAGAGACCCTTCTCGGGTCATCCCTATCAAAGATGTACAAGTTACAGAGGATCTATCATATGAAGAAGTGCTAGTCGCTATATTAGATCGACAAGTCCGCAAGCTGAGAACAAAGGATGTAGCTTCCGTCAAAGTATTGTGGAGGAACAAGAACAAGGAAGAAATTACATGGGAAGCAGAAGAGGTGATGAAGTCTAAATACCCTTACTTTTTCAAGATTCAAAATAACGAGGATCCCGGGGGGGACGCATGACGCATTAGAAGGTGAAATGGCTCTATGAGGTAAGTATTAGCTTGAGAATACTCTTCCTTAATACAAAATGGTAATATACAGATAATGTACATATCCATAATGCTTGATATAGCCTTGTGAGACTATATGTTGGGTTTAACTGCTTGCAAGTTTGGCTAGTATCCATTTTATAGGGGAAACGCGGCCGAAAATATCTGTTGAAATCCACGATGAGTTAGGCTCCCCCATAAACCCTTACATTCGAGGACAAATGTTCCCAATAGGGGGAGGGTGTTACAACCCATATTCACGTATGTTGTTCATGCCATAAGTTAGTCGATGTAAATCTGAGAAGAGATTACCTTTGAGATGATAAGAAGTTAATCCTATTGGTCTTAAATGATACAAGAGTGTATATGATTAACAAGTATTAGAAGTTAAACGAATCAAAGATGTTGTAACCCGCATTTTTGGGTAAGCCTATGGGTTCTTAATATTGTCAAGAGGTTTTGTTTTAAGGTATTTGAATCATATAGTATCTATATCATAAGTCTTGAAGTCAAACGAGTTATGAAAGAAAATTTGACAAAAAGTGTCGCAACTTATGTTCATAATTTTATTTTAACTTTCGGACAAATATTACTAAGCTTTTCTCCAAATTTACTTGGAATTACAGGGTGATCTACCCACCAAATTGAATATCTATGAGTCTAGTTTCCAACGCAGTAAATCGTTTATCAATACGACATCGGAGTAGAGAGAAATAGGCATTGTTGCGAGACTGCACAGGATGCTAGGTGACAAGTAGGTGTGTCACCTACTTGGTTAAATGAGAGCCCAAAAAGAGGCAATTTCGGGTCGGTAAAAGAGCCCATTTAAAGGCTTATCTTGTCACGACCCACGATACTAACTCCGGTCGTGATGGCGCCCAACATCGGGGTTAGGCAAGCACACACTTAAATTACTAAGGATTCCTCCCATGCTTGGTTAAACATCCCAATACGTGCCAAGTTTTAAAGTCAAAAACATTAATTGAAAAGGATAGCAAGTCATCTCTACCAAAAGCAGTCAAAAAGAGGAATGAGCCAATATATATACATATACAGACCCGCAAAACCAAAATACCAACTACGTGTGTGCTAGGAACTAGTTTCACAAGTCATACGGGCATACTAACAGAATATACAAAACATAATATACAATCCCACTGTCTGAAAGAAATAGACGGGAAATAAGCAAAAGAAAACTCCATGGTGCTTCCGAGGATCGTCAGGAGAAGCAGCTTACCGTGAAATCGGGTCCAACTAAGATCAGAATCGAGCTCCGGTCTGATAACCAGATGCACCAGCCTCAGAACCTGTACAATTAAGTACAGAAGTTCATCATGAGTACATAAAAAAATTTATACCCAGTGAGTATCCCGCCTAACCTCGAAGAGGTAGTCATGAGAGGTCGACTTGACACTCACTAAGGTCCAACAAAATGATTAGCAAGATATAACATCTGTAACGGACATACATCGATGATAAAAGCAGTAAACATTCAAAATAATAGTAAATCAAATAAATACTGGAAGTAAATATACAATTTCTACTTCATTATTCTTTTCTTTCCTTTAAAAAATATATATATGAACACTAAAAATCCGTAAAAGAATTCTTAACAATTTAACATGCGCATACAGGATAAGGACAACCGGTCTGAGCCATCATAATGATCATATCTATGCACTGTCGAGGGTCGAATGACCCGAACCATAATATATATATATATATCTTTCAATCTCGTCGTGGCGTACGGACCGCTCCCATGAGAGTGGGGGAAATAACACTCTGCTCGCGGAATGTAAATTGCGAAGCGGTCACATGCACACACAATCCACACATTTGTTCTTTATAAATTACTCTTCGTGATCAAATCCTTAAAATCTCTTTAATTCCATGATCTCAGGGAAACAAGCCGCATGTAACATTAATTCACTAAGCATATAGTTCATTTCAAGGAAAACATAAAGCATGGTGTAGTCCTAACTACCCAAACATAACAATAATATCTGCTACGTACGGACTCTCATCACTTTGTACATACGTAGCCCCTGCAATTATCACATAGAGCATTAAAATCACCAAGGGGGATAGGTTCCCCCTTACAAGGTTAGAAAGGAGACTCACCTCGTGTCGAATCTACTCCCCGGACCAAGAACGCGCCCGAAACTTCGAACTCTACACCCGAGGACTCGAAACTAGCCAAATGTTATACAAATTCATCAATTTATGCTCAAAGTATGGAAAGCCTCCTACTACTAAGTCAAATTCGCCATTCTTGAAAAAATCCTAAAATCCAACCCCGGGCCCGCATGCTCGGATTCCAAAAATTTTCGAAGGAAACACTCACCCATAGCCTAAGGATCATTAATATACGATTTTTGAATGATTTCATAGTCAATTCACTGGTAATTTTCTAAATTCTCAAAGGCCCTAGGTTACTACCCAAATTCCTAAATTTTCACTAATTAAGTAGTTAAATTCCACTAAGAATGCATGCATTAACTAACTCTAGGATAGAATCACTTACCTTTCAGTGGTTGGGTCGTTGAGCCATTTTCCCAAGCTCTCAAGGTGTTTTAATGGAGGAAGAAATGAAGAAATATTGAAGAATCTCGTATTTAAGAAACACACTGTATGTATTTCCGCACTTGCGGCTCGAGGACCGCACCCGCGATCTCGCACCTGCGAGCAAAGGCTCGCACCTGCGGAAATGGACGAGAAAGCTTGGGCTCGCACCTGCGGAGGGGAGAACGCACCTGCAGAACTTTTTCAGCACCTGCGAGAAATGGACTGCCCGCTGGGGGTCGCACCTGCGAGGTTGGAACCGCAGGAGCAGTCCCCCACCTGCGACTGGTAAACCGCACCTGCGGATCACACCAGAACAGGTGCACCAACAGCTATTTCAGCTGGTTTTTGGCCTCGTGTGGTGTCCGGGAGGCACCTGAGCCCACCCGAGCCCCCGTCCAAATTTACCAACAATTCCCAAATCATAATATGGACTCGCTCGAGCCTTCGAAACACCCAAAACAACACTAAAACTCAAAATCACACCTCAAAACCCCTAGAACAAAACTTAGGAACTTTAAGTTTTCTTGACTTCGCTAACAACGCGCCGAACCGACTTACACTACTCGGAATGACACCAAATTTTGCAGGCAAGTCATAAATGACATAACAGAACTACTCCCGGTCTCGGAATTTCGTTCGGACCTCGATAACTCAAAAACACGTCCCAAACCACAATAGGAACCTAAGGAACTCTTATTTTAATATTGGGCACTAAAACACTCCTGGGTCATCCAAAACCCATTCCGAACATACGCCCAAGTCTGAAATCATCATATGAAGCTATCGAAACCATCGAAACTCGATTCCAAGGTCGTTTACCCAAAATGTTGACCGAAGTCAAACTTGTCTTTAAGGCCATCCTTAAGGAACCAGGTATTCCTATAGCACTCTAGACACTTCCGAATCCCAAACCACCCACCCCCGCAAGTCATAAATCACAATAAGCCGCTATGGGAAGTTTCATTTAGGGGAACGGGGTCCGATAACGCAAAACGACCGATCGGGTCATTACATATCTCCTGCAATATAAACCTCATTGTATATCAAAAATAACCAGAACTAAACCCCTGCAAGCTTCCTCCCAAAAATTATCCACAAACCCTAATTGATTTTCTCTCTCTTTGAAGTTCTAATAGGGGGTAAAACCTAAAGTTTGCAGAACCAAGATAAGGGAGGAGTTATCCAACAAGTAAGATGAGTATACTAATCTCTTTCATCCTCTTTTTTCTTCTATAAATTCATGGTAATTCGTTCTATACTTGTAAGAACTCACGGGACGGTGATCGAAAGCTGTGAGTTCGAGTTATCCACTTGTAGCGGGCTGTTTTGTGGACTGTTTTGTGTTGCTGTTGATCTGCGTATTTTACTACTGTTTTGTTGAGTTTTGGAGGAGGAAGGGTATGGATAAAAACCATATATATGTAGGGTGGTGGGATGGTCATTCGTCGTAACATTTTCGGGTCGTTTGACACTACTACGGTGGTCGTCTTATGTATGAAGTGATTAGGTTGTGTGGACTATTTTGGAAGGCTCAATATGATTATTATTGATGTTGTTTTGGCTGTTTGGTGATTTTTTTTACTTGTGTGAAGTCATATATAGAGGGTCGCTGTTGTCCGTTTCATCGTAAAATATGTTATGGTCGATACATAATAGTAACGACGCTTAAACGATAACGATAGTGGCGTTTCTCTTATTGTAGATTAAGCAGTCGTGACATTTGCATAGCTTGAGGTTGGGCAGTATATATACAAGTTATGTGAGGCTATCCCTTTCCTTCTTTTGCACGACTCTGATTGTACATAATGCAATGAGGTTGGGCAATGAACGTATATGGAGAATATCAACTTTACGTCACTCCGAAAGGCTCAGAATATGATTCCAATGAGTCCTACATGCATTATATATATATATATATATTACTCTACCGAGCCGCGCTATAGTCGTCCGGGTACGGCACCTATTGTGCAACCACTTATCAGTTGGGTTTTACCGAGCTGCACGTGGCCGAGTACGTTTTACCGAGCCTATTATGGTCGGGTATGATATAATGATGATGTTTCCACAGAGGCGTATGTTTTAAAATTTTATGTATATATATGTACGTATCACGCATTTCATGTCAGTAGCCCTCAGAGGTACCCAGATGTTAGAGGTTGTATATACTCTATCCTGGTTTACATTACTGTTCTTACTTATGCTTTCCTGCCTTACATACTCAGTACTTTATTTGTACTGACGTCCTTCTTATTTGTGGACGTTGCATGTCGTGCTGCAGGTCCTGATAGACAGATAGACGTAGCTCTCCCACCATAGTAGGTTTCCTAGTTCAGTGGTTATTGGCAAGATCCCGTCTCCGGACTTGTCGTGGTCTTGGTATGCATTTTTGTTATAGATATTATGGGTATGTCGGGGCCCTGTTCCGGTAATGTTGTATCACTTATGCTTCTTTAGAGGCTCGTAGACAGGTGTCGACTCATGTATAGTTGGTATGCCTTGTTGGCTAATTTTTGTTGTATAGTCTTTCATGGCAGCGTTGTAGCTCGTACCTTACATGTAGTTTTATAGTAGTCTTGTCATTCCATGTGATGTAGGCTCATGCCATTATCTTTCATTGTTTATTATTCATCATCTGTATCTACCATTTACATTGATCTCGTCGGCCCTTAAAAATAATAAAGAAGATTATATAAAATGTACGTTGGTGCTCGGCAAGTATGGCCCGGGTGCTAGTCATGATCCTCCAGTTTGGGTCGTGATAGCAAGTTCAGAAGCCAACCGAGCCTCGAGCTCCTTTATTTTCTTCGCTTGAGCTGAGCTTTTCTCCTTCAGGCCTTGAAGCTGACCCTCGGTCGATGACAATTGGGATGGGGCAGTCTCTTTTTCCGTGGCTAAGCGGTCCATATTTGCTTTCCACAAAAAGGTCTCCCATGTTACCTCCTCATGGAACTGCTCAATCCTCTCGACCTTCTGCAGCTGCTGTGAGATTGAAATATTAGCCTCCATTCCCGAATCAAGCCCATGATCTTTGTGGGCCTTAGCTAACTCGGCTCGGAGGTCCTTGATCTCTTCATCTTTTTTCACGCAGAGAAGTTTGAAGGCATTCATTTCCTCCGAAAGCCCTTGAAGGTCAGCCTCACACCGGCTCAGCTCAGCTCGAGACTTGGAAAAGGCCTCCTGTATGAAGATGAAGAAGAAGAAGAAAGGGAGTTAGACAGAAAATGGAGGGATGTGATATCAACAAAGGAATTAAGACTTACCTGATTCAAGACTCGTTGAGCCTCATCGAAGAGGCTGGACCCTTCACTAAGGTCGAAAGCATCTTCGACCCCAATAAAGCAATCTCGGAAAGGATCCTCCCCTGCGGGGGCTCCGTCTACCTCGGGGGTCCTCAAAGCTTGGGCATCCCGAATTGCTTCTTCGGAAAAAGCAGAGAGAATATGCGAGTCTCCGATTATTATTTCCCCAAGTGGGTCACTTGGGGCGTTCTCTGCAATTCAAAGGGCTTGGGGGCCGGTCCTTCAGACACACCCACCATTTGTTCATTCAGTGGGGGGAAGTCTCGATCTTCAATGACTCGGGGACTCTGCCCGAGTCCTTCTCCAAGGGCGGGATCTCATCAACCAACACCGATTCAGCGGCCTTTGGGGCCTCAATGGTCTTCTTCACTCGGGCCACTAGTATGGAACCGTTATCCTCTTCGGTAAATGGCATCTTCTCTGTCGGGATTAGGTCGGAAGTCTTCACTCGAACAAACCTACCCATCCAGCCTCGATCTTTATCCTCATCTATGCTCGAGAACAGCACCTTGGTTGCTCGGCGCTGGAGTTTTATCAACTCGCCTCGATAGAGACGGGGGTTGTACAGTCTAATGAGGTGATCGAGGGTGAAAGACATCCCCTCGAATTTTCTCATGAAAAATTAGAGCAAGATGACTATTTGCCAAAATTAGGGATGGATTTGGCCTAGGGTTATCTGGTACTGACGGTAGAAATCAACAATGACAGGGTTGAGGGGGCCCAGCGTGAAAGGGTAAGTGTAAACACTGAGAAACACTTCCACGTAGGTGGTGGTATTCTCTTCGGGGGTTAGAATCACCACCTTTTTGCCTTCCCAGTTGCACTCACTCTTTACCTGCTTGAGGAAGGTCTCAGTTATCAAACATATGTACCTTGACATAGGCTCACATCGACCTGGGACCAAGGAAGCTTTCTCGATCTTAAAATCGGAAGTAATGATGCACCCGCTCGGAACACACTCCTCAGGGCGCGGTTCCAATGGAGTTTTATCACCGGTCGACTGCGACGAAGAAGCACCTTCCTTTTGGGGAACTGTTTTCGATGTTTTTACCATTTATTGTATGATTTTGAAGAAAGAGGAAGGTAGTAGGACTTGATGTTTGAGAAAAGATTAGCAACAAAACCTTAAGATTTTGTGAAGAGGGAGAACTTAGGAAATGTAAAAGCCTTGGAGATTAGAGGAAAGTGAAAGTATAAAGTACTCAACCCGTAAGTCTGAATAGCTCTGTGAATCATAAAACGTTTATAATGTCATGCATGTAAATGTAAATGTCATATCATGCATAGGTATATGCGTACATAACATCATCAAGCCTTTGAGGGCATCCTATCATATCATCTCAGCCTCTGTGGGCAAAATCAACAACGTATACCAACTGATCAGGTGGTGGTGCGTATATAACGCAAAACTTTTCCCCATACCTTATATACATATACTATACGCATGTATAACGCCATATGGTCTTGGGTCAATATACATGTATAATGAATGCAATGCATAATGAAGTAAGTCAATAAGATCTCTTGGAATATCATGAGACTCATGAACATATGATATGATAGTAGGTCATATGAGAAATCAAGAACATAGGCAACCCTAGTACTTCTAAGAATAGAATCATTTGTGAAACTTGTGTGCTTGCTCGTTTCATTATATCATATGGATCTTGCAAAAAGGAAAGAAGGGATAGCCTTAACATACCTATATGATGTCTTCCTTATTACTCAACCAAGCTCAACATAACTCCTTGCATCTACAACAAGTGTAATGTTATTGATGTTAACATATAATGTCGTACCTTCGTATTTGGCTAGTCGTATGGCTTAAGAAAAATCGGGAAGCAACTCCCCTATTTTGATACATTCCAAATACCACTAAGGGTCATCAATATCCCAACAACAACAACTATAACCAACAATAGCAAAAACAACAATATAATCTGATATGAGTTTCTCCGATTATCTTAACAATCATATTGAGCGGAAAACTCATTTTTACTCATAACAAGATATAAATTGAATCCAAATATTATTTCATAAATTAGTTTGCAACCATCATAACATCATAATTATATGTACTATATTATTTCTAGTTCAAAATGCCTTCCAAAACAGTCCCATACGTCTAGCACCTTAATTTTTATCGTCAATCACTTGTTTTTCATCTTTTCTTCTTGAATCAACTTAATTAACATCTAGAAAAAACTTAACAACAACAGCCAAAACATTATCAAATTATTTCTCTCAAATTTTCAACCACCACAAACCATATATTTAGACGCAAAACAATCCAACCAAAAAGACAATCATATCTCATGTTCCTTCAAGTGCTATCTTATGGTTTTTCACTCAAACAACACAACCAACACAAGATTAACCTTAGGCACAATCAAGAAGATGTTATACATACCTTGGAAAGCAGCTAAAACTCGAAACCCTGTCTCAACTTAGCTCACAATAGCTCTCAATCACACCACAACATCATAGAAGCATTCTCTTGTAGTCTTTAACACCTTTGATGATGATTTGAGTTGATTTCCCTTGAGTTTGGTTCTTGGGATATTTGGGTATGTTAGGGAGGGTTTTGGAGAGCTTGAGAGTGTTTTGGTGTAAGTAATCTTTGTATTTGTGACGAGATATAAGGGGATAAGACCATTTATAAGCCCACCGCCTCAATTCTCCAAGTAGGTGGGTAAGCTGCCTGCTTGGAAGCTTGAGCAGTGCAACTTCAGACACTTGTATCTATCTTATCTGATATTGTATTGACAAATGGTTTTCAGAGTGAGAAACTAGGCAACCTGGCCTATAAACCTGCCAATTTCTCTGAAGTGCGGCGACGTGACTTGGCGACCCTAACTTAAAAATCCATATTTCTCTACCCCGATGTCGTATGAATAAATGGTTTGGACCATTGGAAACTAGGTTCCAAGACCTTAATTTTGGTATATAATATGTCCCAAAATACCTCATATATCACATGAAATGTATTTCTCAAAACGCTTCATTACAAGGCAAATCCTTAGTCGGTTTTTCCGCAACTTAAATCTTATTTTTCCCAAACTTTATATTTCAAATCCAAACATCATATATAGTCATATCATAACTTTAAACTCATTTAAACCATGATTAATAAGTCTTATATTCATCGTAACTTACTTAAGACTTCGATAAACCTTTCTTATCCTTGTAGAAGGATTTCGTCCTTTTGAGTTTACATTAGATAATCCTATAATGACAGTGACGTATGAAGTACGGGTTGTAACAACATTAAATCACTTTATATAATTTCAAATAGGATCTCATTCTTGAGCTTACATAAATTAACTTACAATGTACTTTCACGTACAAAAATATGGGATGTAACATTTGACAACTCTGATTGAATTGCATCCCTGGGCTTGAGCGAATATTCCTCCGTAGTTTATGATAATATCTGCCTTAAGACCACTTTGGCCTCCTTAAATTTGTAATTTCAATCTTTTGGACCACATTAGGAAGTTAATTTATGCTTGTTAATTAGTTAGTTGTGCCTCCTATTTCTAATTCTTATTCTAATCGAGTGAATGGTTAAAATACTTGTTATTTAGAGAAAACATAGTGACTGTTATGAAACAATAAAAGAAGAAGAAGAATATTGTAGAGAAAAGTAGAGAGGAAATTTTTATTGATTTGGGATAAATTACAATGAAATAGAACTCTCTATTTATAGGAAAAAATGACTTAGCCATCAAGTAACAAACCTTAAATCTCTCTAAAATATAGATATTCACCATAAATAAAATATTATTTATAACACTCCCTCTTGAATGTCTATTCAACAGATAATGTGCCTCGTTAAAACATTAACTAAAATAAAATCCAACGGCAAAAACATTCTAGAGAAGGAAAAAGAGTACACATATCTCACAATACGCCTTTTGGTTGCCTCATTAAAAACCTTGGAAAGAAAACCTAGTGTGACAAAACCTTGCAAGAAAAAAAGAGTACAACTCGTATTAACTCCCCCTGATGAGAGCATCAATTCACATCCTTGAGCCTTCGCATCCCGATCTTGTACACTAACTTCTTGAAGGATGACATTAGTAGAGTCTTCATATAATGTCGTGGAATAGCATTTTCAATATCTCCATAGAGGAAAAAATTCTCGCTATCACATTATCGTGCTTATGGTTATAGCAAGATACATATGTGCACAAATTGCACGTAGGATGTGGTACTTCAAGACCAAGAATTATAATGTGATAGCGAGAATTTTTTCACGTTCACATACATTGATACCTTCACGGTAATAAGTTTGTCATCTTTCAAACTTAGCATATATTGCTATCACATTCTCTTAAGAGGAATGAGAATGAAGAAAATTCAATGGGACGGGTTTCCACTTCTTTGCCCACAATCATACATGAATTTGATCATGGCAAGACATAGAGATTTTACCACTTCGGGTAGTTATAATCTCTTATAAACTCCAATAGAGTAATAATCAAAATTTATTGTCTTTGCTTGTATTTAAAATCAAATTGTAGAATTTCAAGAATTTAAAAGAGAAAAATAAAGTAGAATATTTACCTTAAATCCAGAATTTAATCATGAAGGAAGTTCATGGAACAATTGACAATCATTATACTCAATCCCAAAGCTTCTATTCAATTGGTTAGAGTCTCGTACTGATAACGTGTTATGAAACAATAAAAGAAGAAGATTAATATTGCAGAGAAAAGTAGAGAGAGAATTCTCATTGATTTGGGATCAATTACAATGAAATAGAGCCCCTCTATTTATAAGGAAAAAGTGAATTAGCCATCAAGTAACAAACCCTAAAATCTCTCTAAAATATAGACATTCACCATAAATAAAATACTATTTATAACGATGACCCAATATTTAGTTGTTGCCATTTGAAGTATTAGTGATTAGTCCAATATGTTTCTAGTATTGCTTGTAAACTTTATTACCTTCCTATTATTTCTCGCTCTACGGAGTTGATTCTCCAGCTCAAGACTGCTTTCTTTAGACTATAAAATGAAGCTTACCTTCAGAATTCTTGCTAACTTAAATGTATTGTTCTTCCTTTCGTAATAGTATTCCTTGTAATTTTCAATGACTCAATTAAGGCTCATGCTCTAAATGTCTGATTTTCATGGTTCAGTTATTTAATAGCATCAATGGGGCTGCAAGTATTGTGGAGCTTTGCTCTTGCCTGCTTGGATATTCATGCTTTAAGAATGAAGAGAGATCTGCGGAATCATGTCTTTGTGAGCTTGTTCGTGGTTGGTGATTGGGTAATCTTCTCCATTTTGTCTTCTTTTCATGCATAAATGCTTACCCTCGAAGATTTTCTAATCCAACAAAAACATGATCAAATTAGAATGCGTTCTTTGCTTCTCAAATGCAACTTTTCAAGCATTCTCATTTAGGTAAGAAAGTTCTCCCCCACCCCTACCCCCACCCAAAAAAAAAAAAGAATTCAAAAGAGTTTATAATGATAGAATTTACAGGTCCTAACTCCGTCAAAACTTAAAACCCCTTTCTAAGATAAGAAAATAGGTGAAACGTAGATTGGCTATTTATTTAGCTATGCTAACTTCAAAATCACTACTGTCGTTTTTCAAAGTCTAGAAACGTGTCCGGAGTAACAGATAGCAAATAATTAGTGAGGAGGCTGCACCTTGTGTCATTTACAAAAAGTTTAATTTCTCTTCAAAAAAAGATATGCTATTTCTGCTACTACATACTACATACTGAAAAGTAGCTATTTTGCTTTTCGCCACATCCTAACTCATAGGACAACACAGAAAATAAAAGGGTTAAGATTTACATGAAATACATTTTGTCGGGTAGCTAAATTTTGTAGCTTTTAATCTTTAAAACTTTACACGATACAAGTTGAGTGCAAAGATATCTAGAATATGCATATGGGACAAGAAAGACGAAGAGTTCAAGACTATGCTTATTTATGTATTTCATATGTAATTTATAGAATGAGAAAGACCAAGTATATGTTTATTTAAAAGATTATTAGGTTCTGTTAAGATCAAGTTATGTCCATTTCCATCAAGCATGCCGAAGCCAAGTGATCCATGTATTTCGCACTATCTTCTTCACTTGATATGGAACTGCATCAAGTGGTTTATTTGACGACCACTTTCCATTGCACAACCTACAGATATTCTTTTGTCTGAAGGTGTCTTATACCATGAATTTGCATGTAACCCAGTAATAAGATGAAAATGTTGATATGCACTTTTGGATGTTCTGACGTGCTTTGTGCACGAGTACATCCCTCCGCCCATTTGGACCCAAAAAATAAAGGATAAAGAAGAATAAAAAGGTTTGCTACCCCAAAGTCAAACGTTTTCAGGATGAGCTTGAGTTAGTACTGCCTACTCTGTCCCTCATGTAGAAGCTAGGAAGATTGGAAGTATTTTGCAGGAAGCGATTGTCACATGTTTGCGATATTTACACACGGTAGTTCAAATACGTTTTATGGTTTGAAGTTAATATTCAACTAGGCATGCATGTTTATTATTAGAATGAATTGGAAAATAGGTGAAACTTTGATATTATACTGGTGATACAAATATAATACATGATATTAGTATGGGGTCGGTGCATCCAAATATCCCATTCATTCAAGGAAAAATAGACCTCAAGCCAAAGATGCCAAATTTTGCTCATACACTCTTTTATTGTCCATATAGCGAGTGCCGAGTGCCATCGTTACCCTTTAGAAAAAGCTAAAATAATGTTGACATGCTAATTAAGTATGTGCTCAAGTTTGTGGTGCAGCTCTAGTTTTATAATTTTAATCTTGTAAACGGTGACTCTCTACATAATATTTTAACTAATCATAACTGTAACTGCCGTTTTTATGACCAGTTCAGTAAATGTAGCGCCCCAGCTGCTGAAAGTTCCCAAAATAAAGAGAAACGAAACCATGGCAAACAATGCAGAAATTTAACTTCTTTGCAAAGATTTCATTGTGTCTTTGGTGAATTGATCCTCCAATGTCTCGTCTACCTGTCACTGAGTAATGTTGTAAATATTAATTTCTGCTTAATAGTCAGGCTGTGAGCAGGCAAAATTCTCGTTGTGTTTCTCCTTTTGTATACGGTGACTATCAAAATTGTTCCTTTTTATGTGTCAGTTCAAGACTGATTTAGTATTCATATTTTAGTCAGTGATGAAGCCACGTTTACTTAAGGGAGTTCAACTGATGAATTCGCTTCATTGAAAAATTGTACTTTGTATATGGGTGAAACTTCTCTACGGGTATATGTATAAGTTATTGAATCCCCTACACACCAGTGAACTTTCCTTTTTGAATCCACTTGATGAAACTTCTGCCTTTGCCACTGATTATGGTTGTGTCATAATGTAGGTGACAACCACTCTATCCCTCGCAGCTGCCTGCTCATCAGCTTCATGGGCGAAGCTACATGTTATAAAGGTACCCTTCGTTAAAAAATTACACTGCGTATATAAGTAAAATATTAGATTTTAGAAGTATATAACATATATTGAACGTTCTTTTTCGGAGAATTCTTTTTACTTCTTTCAAGTTTGAACACTCTTGAGTAAATTACTAGCTTCGCCGTCAGCTGGCGTGTTGGTTTTGTTTGGGAAAGATACAAATATCTGCAAAGTTGAGAATAAACTATCCTGCGACTTGTTTCAAATTTCAGTGGCTTTTTTGTCTTACTCTCTTGGTTCCTTCTTGCTATCTCTTCCTGCGTCATGTTTTTGCTTGTAGCCTCTGACTAAAGGATATTATTTTTCAATTCATGTTGTAAATATTTCAGAAATTATGTACAGGAAATAGTTAAAATGTCCTCTCACTTCCGAGGTCATGTTAGGGCACTCAGTATATTCGGAAATGAAACTTTCATCAGTTTTTGTTGCAATTACGGTGTAATGTTTGAAATTTGATTTCTGGCATCTTTTAATCAACTCCTTTCTTGTCTTTTCATCTTTCTATATTGGGTGGAATTTTATCTAGAATAGCTGGTGCAGATACTAGATCAGCTTGGAGCTGATTTGCATCAAAACTACTGCATTAATATTACAATTCTGTAGTCTGATTTCGAAACACCGGGTGAGAGGGGGAGAGAGAGATAAACTTTTGGTCTTTCTTGGTTTATGTTAAATCGTGCAGTTTCTTAATACACAGTTATCTTACCAGCCTTGATCCAATGTTGCAAGGAGAAGGTATCAATTGCAGGGTTCCCTTTCTTAAGGAGATACAGGGTGTAAATGTTCAATTTGGCTTAAGAATCAGCCTTTGTCAACTATATTTTCTTTATGATAGAAGTAACCTTTATGTTTACCAAATTAGGCTCAGATGGAAACCCTATTCTCAAATGTTTTAGTTACAGCTTACATGATGTTTAACCTCATATAGCAAGAGGTTCCTAATGATCTGTAAACTTGTTCTAGTTAGACCAACACGTTGTTGCTACATTGCGCCCTTTCATAAACATTGTATGTTAATAATCTGTATTGCTGTAAAATAAACTAAAAAATACTAAACTTTCTGAAAAATACAGAAAGAGAAAGTTAGTAGAAAAAGAACGTCAAAAATGAATTCTGAAAACAGTATAGGAAAAAATCGAGGTGTTCTTAAGGAAATTATTTCCCTCAAGTACCCGAGGTTTTGGAATATATCCTCCCAGGATAGAACGATTTAACTCACCGGAGGGTTGGTACCAAAATCGTCGGTGAACAACGAACCACTCGAAGGCTGTAAAACACACTGGAATATTTTGTGCAGAAGAAGATCAGAAAAATTTAGTAAGTAAAAATTCTGGGATTCAAGGTATATTTATATTCAATTTCGTATTGTTTCTGAAAAGGTTTTGCAACCTTTCAGAACAGCCATAGCTGTTGGAACAGGTGTGAATCCTTTTAGAACAGCCATAGCTGTTTTGAACAAGTATGAAAATTGCGGGAAATTTAAAAACGAATTTAAAATAATCCGGGAAAGAAAACGGACCGGACCGGACCGGGTCGCGGGTCATTCCGGATTTGAAACAGAATTTTATCCAAAAAGATTAATCAATCAATCTTTGACCGAAGTCGAGCGACGACAACGGCGCGAGGCTTGCCTTCTTCTCAACTCTTTAAGAGCTAGAAGAAGAGTTTATCTATATATACACATAGATTTTATTCCTTCTTCCAAGGAAGGACAAAGTGCACTAATTCAAAATTTTCACTTCCTTCCATTTTTTTTCCCACCATTTTTTATTCACTCTCTTTAAACTACACCAAGCTTAAAATTAAGCTAGACTAAGCTTAAAGACCAACATTGTTGAGGGACATGAGTTGACCACGCTCTTAGGCTTTATTTCAATTCTAAGAGCGTAGCCCGTGATGCGTGGTTTGGGTGTGTGTCCTGAGTTAATATTTCACCACGGACAAAACTCTTAGTATTTAAATGGGAGAAAGATAGAAGGACAAGTTTATTATGATTTATCAAATAAAATTATAAGTTGACACGGTCAGGAATGCCTTTGTTGGTAGGTTTGCTACAAAATCATTTCAACTAATTAGGTACCATCCCCTTATCAATAGGTCCTGTCTTGTAACGTTTGATCATCGTCTTTAACTGGCAGTTAGTTTTTCCGGTAGTCAAAGCATTGGCTTATAAGTATCAAAAACAGCTAATGGATGGAAAATATTCCTCATTTACAATCTTCTACTGACCTGACATCTAACTAGCCTGGTCTTAAGTACGAAACCAACCAAGAAAAGTTGAATGTAACAAACTTCTAAGGTTTAAGGATAAGTTTTAAGCTAATATTAATTGAATAAAGACAATGAATTCTGGTTGGACTCGAATTTCTCGAGCTCCTTAAAGTTGTAACAAGATTTGGGATGTTAGTCTATCTGATTCATAATTCTGTCAGTACATAAGTTAATTTGTCTTTTTGGTCAGGAAGCTTCGATAACGTTAACAAATTGCGAGTTTTTAAACCTATTCTCCTTTTGAATCTCTGAAAAACTAGCTCTTATACAACATGGTAGGGTCAAGTTTATTTTGGGTTTGCCCGAAGCATTATAATTCTCTATAAAGGCTTTTCTATCACTGCACAGGAAAACTTGGTTATTATATTAGTAATCCATCTTTTCCGCGAGAAATTTATGGGTCATGTGCCCAAGAATCTGCTGCTGACTCCGACTGGATCCAGTGATTGAAACAATGTTCGCTTCATGAAAAGAATGTATAATCCAGATACAATATATATATATATATAACTATATATAATTATTGTATAATCTATGCATAACAACTAGAAAAAGCAAACAATGAGTTCGACTGGCTATTTGTATCAAGATTTGTCATGAAACATTAGGTTGTGGTAGATGTCCATAATTCTTATAACACCAACTACTTTTCTCCATTATCTCCATAACACTCACTACTCCAATACTTATTGTTATAACTTTCATACCTCCATAATCTCTCACATGATCATTCCTACATGATCTTAAATACTTAATGACATGTTTATGGTATTCTTTTGTATACCTCTATGTAATACTATAAATAAAGGATGAGAAGTGATATTGTACACACTTGAATACTTGATAAAATAAAAAAGTTGTCTCTTTATCTCTTATTCTATTTATTTTCTCATTTTATATTGATACTTTGAGCTAAATTTCTTAACACGTTATTAGCACCTCTTCTAACCAACTCAGGATATGTTTCTCAGTTGAGGAATGTTCACGAAGAATAAAGCATGGACAGGTCTTGATAAGTCTTTCCACGAAGGCTTAGTGGTATTACACAATTAGTGACACCAACATGGTACAAATGTTCTTCGGTAAGAGTTAGGTACGTAACCAATTTATTTTACTTTGATATGGCAAATGAGATATAGTTATATTATGTAACGACCCGACTGATCATTTTGAGCATTTGTACTTTTCTCGATAGTTTGAGAGCTCGAGTATGTTGCACTCCATGTTTTCGTACGTGGAAATAAGTCATAAGTAAATTGATATAAGCTCGGAAATGAGATGTTACATCCCGCCTTTTCATACGTTGAAGTTTCGTCGTAAGTTAACCGACGTAAGTTCGGGACTAAGATTATTTTGAGATTATAAGCACTATACTATTTCAAACAAGTGTATGTAAATTTGTGGAAGTGAGAAGGTAAGTGAATCGAAGAAAATGAGTTTCGTCGAGGTTTGACATTTGGAGATAAAATAAGGTCCGAGCTATAATACCCGATATTTATGGACTAGTGTCATACAAGGTACTACATGACCATAATAGTAAGGTGTGCAAAGTGTGTTAAACGTAAATAGTATTTTAAGTAATTTGAGATAATTTCTAATTATGTGGATAATTAGGTAATTATGGATTAATGGAATATTAACAAATATTAAGGAATTAAGTAAATAACTATTTGGATAAGTTGATTAAATTCCCAATGTAGCAGCCTACTATGCTATACGGTGACTACTTGAATTAAATAGAAAGGTGTCACATTTTAAAGAAGGTATGTGACACAAGTCTTGAATGGTGGGGCCCACACCACCAAGACTTGAAAGCAACTCTAAATTCAAATTAAAGATGTATTACATCTATGTGAAAGGCTTCAGCAAGGTGAGCTTCATTTAGCAACGTGAGTTGCTTCAATCTCTTACTCAAACGAGACTTCGTAATGTTATAGCAACGGGATTTTGCGATTCTAAGGGAGTACGATGTAATCTTTCTCAAGAATATTATACGGATTTTTCCGTACTTCGATCCGCCGTTATGTGTTCTTTGCAAAAGACGTGTGTCAGAGGAATTGTCAAGGGAATCGGTCCAGGTATGTTAAGGCTAT
The DNA here is from genome assembly GCA_005239505.1 of Nicotiana paniculata. Lineage (NCBI taxonomy): Eukaryota > Viridiplantae > Streptophyta > Magnoliopsida > Solanales > Solanaceae > Nicotiana > Nicotiana paniculata. The sequence goes on along the minus strand of ML339217.1, from coordinate 333 downwards.
CCCTTCTTTCTTTTTGGCATGATCTATACAACACGAACGAAACGAGCAAATGCACAACTTTCATAAATGAATTTATTCATAGAAATACTAGGGGTGTCTATATTCTTGATTTCCCATGTGAATTATTATTATATCTTCTGTTCATGGGTCTCAGAAAAATACGTATTTGATAAAGTTTATCCGAAAGGCATATTGATTTTATGATATTTTGAAAAATCTTATTAACGTAATTCGTATGCATTTCATGCATTTATACATGTACATTGACTCATGACCAGATGGCGTTATACACACACACACACACACACACACACACACACACACACACACACA